>JAQHQX010000027.1:0-29517 GCA_034694425.1 Arrhopalites sp. Gr-Col-00791
AACATTTTCAATCCATCTACAAAATGTTCGCATTGAGTTTTGAAATTTTTATAATCTTGTCAACGGTCTGCAATATTTTTATGGCGGTAGTTTCACAAAAACCTCGACCAATTACGATCGCCGTTAGTAATCTTTACTTCACATCCTTCTTGTTTCATCGATTGGCGGACTTTCATTCAATTTCGTGTGAGATGATTGAATCGTGGAAGACTATCGTTTGCTCTAAATGGTTTAGGAGAATTCAATTGAGTTTGAGACCACTTTGTGTCAAAATGGGAGAATTTTTTTATGTGGATCAAGGATTCCGACTCACTCTGATTGAAATCATCGCTGACCAGTCGACGAGCTGCATCATCACCTACAACGAGTTGTAGGTTTACACCATAGCATACAGCACAAGGCATGTAAGAGTTGGATGAAAACTGAAAGATGTTGTGATTGTTTACACTAATTTGTTAGTGAAAGTATTGACAAATTTTGCTCAAAAATCTAAATTAATTTTGTTTTTGAGTTGGATGAAACTGATTACTCATATTTTTAAGTGTAATCATTTGTTTGAATTCTACTTCCTCCAAACTTAAATTGCGCTTATATGACATGATTTATGGATCATTGATCGGATAGGAACCGAGAGAGAGAATTATGAAACCAGATTAATTGAGGAGCTACTTACTAGCTTAATATTTTGAAATGCACCAAATTAAGGTTGCCCTAAACCAATTAATTTTTAGTGAAGCGAAACTCTCTTCGAAAATCACTTTTCCTGTATGTCCGTCCGTCTAGATGGAGCTTGGTGCGGTTGTTACAAACCCATGTTCATGGTTTCCAAGACGGGAACTACTAATTTACCAACTTCTGAGTAAAATAATATCAATTCACTTGTTGGTAGTGACATTACCCACTTACCGTCACACCTCAAACTGCATAAAAATGACCTTGTAGCTATTGTGCACAAAATTGATTCGAGCTATTTGGTCATCCATAAGTATTCCGCAGTTCTCTAACCTACCTCACTGCGCTCGCTACTTGAATCGAACAAACCTAATTACAACTCATCCACCGCACATTGGATCAATTTCAATAAAAAAGCAGATATGGGCTGATTTTTGAAGTGACTCAGATTGGGGAAATGAAAGTAGAAATTGATGTGGGGTTGATGGGAGCACAATTTGGCCAACATTCAAAATATTTGAAAATTATCTTGTCGTGTAAAACTTATTTTGAAAATTCCAAGTTGCATTCAAGTTCCATTGGAAAACTACCAAACTTCACTCCAAGTTTGGTCCAACTTGGTCCGACTAACTAACCACTATCATCTATTAAGCTGTATTTGTAGTTAACTATTTTACCAGAATTGGCTGCCGGTTTTGTTAGAATTTTCTAGTTGAAGTTGGCCAATTTTAAATTTGATTGCATGCAAGTACATACTGACAAGTAAACCTCATGGACTGTCCCGTGAAAATCGAACTGAGATTATTAAAAATAAATTGTGCATTAATTTAGAGAATTTTTGAGGGCAAAACTTTTGTTTGTCCCATGCAGGCTGCATGGGTCAAACAAAAAATTATATGCCGCTAGTTTTGAACTCAAAAATTCTCAAAATTAATGCACAATTTATTTTTAGTTATTCTCGCTGGACAGTCCGTGAGGTTTATTTGTGAGATCAACCGTCATTTTCAAAATTCTGAGAAATAATTTTAAAATTATATTTTGAGTTTGGTCAGGTAGTGGGAAGATCTCTCAAGTGAAAAAAGTCATTAGACACAAAATCTACTTTTTTGTTGAACCTGGTCCAGTGTGTACCGCTTAACCTCAGATCAATGTGACTGATTGATTCAAGTATCGAGCGCAGCGAGATAGGTTAGAGAACTCCGAATATACTTACGGCTAGCCAAGTCACTCGAATCAATTTTGTGGAAAATCGCCTCCAATGTCATTTTTCTGCAGTGGCCATTGACCCACTACACTGACCCCTTGAAGTAGAGAATCCACTGAATGAAGTTTTACAGTAAGTGTGTAGTGGGTAACTCCAATGGTTAGTGCATCATGTAACTACCGCCTGAGGTCTCCCTGAGGCCTTGAAGACCGAAGGGTGGGCGATGAGGACTGTCCGAAGTCATCCTGGAAGCAGAGAAAATGTTGAGGCACTTACCCACTTACATACAGACCAAGAAGCTCCAATGTCATTTTTTGGCAGTTTGAGGTTTGACCGTAAGTGAATAATGTGACTACCGTTCACTTATGTACGGGGTAAAATGATTACTACTGGGAAAAGTTTAATTTTGTTTTGGAAACTTGTATAGAAGCTACAGCTTCGCTTACCCCCCACAGAATTGAATTCGGTGGCCAGAACCGTCACGAAGTGACGGTTTTAATATTTTTAGTGCTACATTTGAGAATATTTGTAATTTGACATTTTTTTCCAATTCCCTTATTTCTTATTTAAGTCATACTATCAATTGTTTCGTGTTTGAGACTTGAAGCACCTAAACTCAATTACAAAATATTAAAGTAAAACATCCAACATTTTGCTTTGGTATCAAACCCCGACTTGTGAAAACCTCGGTGGTTGAATAATTTAATTTCAAGGAAACTCAAGAGAATACACATTTTCTATTCACATTGAACACTTTGCTTATATTACAACTGTCTTGTCTGGTTTGATGTCGTTCATGCGCTCATTTACTAACTTGCACCCTCCTGAAACCCTATCGAGAGAATAATATAAAATGTATCCTGTACAAATAACCAAAAATTTTACAAAAACCACATCGTAGAGCTCTAGAACAATAAAGGTTTTTTTGAACTGGTTCAATGATTTCTGGAGACAAATGAGCTAGATCCTGATTCTGATAAATGTTTCCAAATCTACAAGCGAAATCATTTCAGATAGAGAATTTTATTTTGATTTAAAAAAAACTTGTGAAACATTTAAATTGGGTAATTTTAATAACATTTCACATTTCTGAAATAAGTGATCAACTTAAGGCAATTGCATAAACACAGTCGGTCAGTGTTGACTACCTTGGTTTTTCATTTTTGAATTGTTGGGTATCAAATTATGAAAAACTGAGTTTTTGTCCAACGCTGATAAACTCTGATCTAAAATAAGAGCTACATCATCTTTATGCACAACATGGAGGATGGAGGATGAGATTTATTACATCAGATAACAACACGATGATATTGACAAACAACTTTCATTCTATTTCTCTACTACTTTCCCTCATCTCATCTGTAATTTCTCCGCCTCTACCAGGATTTTTAAAAACTAGTTACAATTTTGACGATTTTGAGCTGCACCTTCAACTATTTCAAGGTGATAGAATTTATCTCCTCACATTAACAAAGCGTCAAACTCAAAACTATGTAATTGATTTTGAACAATCAACACACTCCATTTTTCTCTACGATCTCAAATATTTCTGGGAATCTTTCAATCAAAGAAATTTAAATCGTATTTCACTTGGTCATCGCCTTGTCCCATTGAAGCGTAATCTTTTTCATGCATCGCAAACAGAAAATTTTGTAACTCTCTTCATATTTATCCCAGGTCAGTTAAGACTGACTCAATCCGATTATGCAGATGAAGGATCTTTCGGTATTCTATCACATTCTTTAATGTATCATATTGAACAATTTTTCTGGAAGAGAAAAGTTGGTCTATTAATTTTCCTGGAACAAGATACCAATTCTGATTTTGATTTTGATCCTGACGTTCCACCACCAACAGGAAATGATTTCGATTTGAGTAGAATCGATGCATTCTTTGATGACACCTGGTATCAGGTAGACAATGAATTTCCATCCAATTTCCACATCCTAATTGCAATGTACACTCAACTAAAAACATGTCATGACCCCATGACACTACTCATAGCTGGTAGTTGTTTGACAATTGAAACAAAAAGGTATTGGGGTCTTCATACTTTTTTCCCTTACAAAAAATTCACATTTCACAAGTTTGAATGGAAAGTTGATCTGGTGACTGATCAAAAATCAATTAAATCATTTCGAGATGTTGCCACATCGACAGGAACATTTTTAACGTCACTCACAAAATGGATCCTAAACGAGCAACAAGAAAGGAAAAATGTACTAGAAATTGAATTTGAAGCTGAGTTGGAAGAGAAAGAGAATGACAAATTAAAATATCAACACATTTCTCAACAACCAAGATGCGGGATGTTCAAAAGATTTTGGACTGACCTACGTCAGTCTTCCGAAGCTTACACGATAATATCCTACATGATACGTCCTAAGTACCCTAATGTGACATTTATGGTTTCACCATTTGATTGTAGTAACTGCCCAATTTTGTCTTATCAACCTATAGACATCTCTAGTGTCAGTTCCCACATAATTCCTGTAAGTAGTGAAGGAATTGTATTCTTTTCCTGTGATGGAATCATCCCATGGACTTCATTACAAATTTTTTTACAACCTTTTCAATTCAATTTGTGGTTGTGGTTGGCTGGTACATCGATCCTACTGTCGATATTTATTTTTGGAATCAATTTCATAGTAAATGGTTTAAGGTTAGAGGACTTGTACATCAGTCTTATTCTACCTGTTAGAGCCTTTTTAGAAAATTATCAGGATGAACCAAACCTCCAATTCGAAACGTCAGTCACAGCCAGACGTTTAGTCAATTGTACAATTACAATTTCATTTCTGATGATCATCATCTTGTCGAATGGATATAAAGGGATTCTTACTAGCGATGTGACAGCACCGAGGCCAAAAGGATTTGTTACTAAATTTCAACAACTGGTTGATGCAAACTATCAACTGTATTCTTCGATGAACCAAATAGGATTGCGAATGGTGGATTCAAGGAATGGGTCTGATTTTGAGTCGCGTAGTCAATATAACGCTTTGTCATGGATATCAGAGAGTATTGGATGGTCGAAGAATATTTTCAATATTGAAAGTAAATTGTATCCACTTCACAATATTCTTGTTAAAAGTTCCACAATTTCCTCTGTGAAGAATCTGGTGATGCCACAATTTCAAGATGTAAATACGAGGAGGAGGAACTATACAAATATCGTTTATGAATACATTTTAAATAATTTACAAGTTCCCATAAAATTTCCTTTAGAAAGTGCTGAAGAACAAGTTTTTAAATGCAATCGGTCAGCATATTTAGATTTGAAGAGTCAAATTGATAATTTCCAAATACCATCGCAAATAATTCAAAATAAGTTTGAAAATCAAATATTCTTGATGGGAGCAGAAGAAATTGGGAATTTTATTACTGGATGGAGTTTCAGTAATTTTAATGGATTTGGGGTTATTTTGAATCCCCTGAAAATCAGTATGAGTTCTGGGCTGCATAAATTTTATAAAAGCTGTTTTCATCTGACTCGTTCGAGATACTCGATGGGAATTTATAATGCAAGTTTGGTGAAGACAGTTGAACAGCTTCGAATGGACTCTAATTTCATGGAAGGAACTTCATGGATTCATGTTGCTTGTCATGCGGTCAGCACTGCGGTCTTTATACTAGAAGTGACTACCTTTTATTTCAAAAGATATGGACGTTATTTGTTGTTCAGGATTACTACCAATTTTAATAAACTGTTCATCCACCAATAAGAGATTCCATTTTGCTCCCAAGTCAAATGATCATCAGGCAAATATTAAATATTTTGGACACGATCTGGCATCGATGTACAACCTCGTTTGGTGGTTTACTATCCAACTTAATCTATTAAGCTACATAATGGAAATTTTTCATGTTTTGAACATAGAAATAGGAGCTTGATTAATAAAATGGAGAATGTTTCAAATTAATTTAATTAAGTGGATCGAGTGGACTCTGAGAACATTTTCATCACTTATATCTGTTATTCCCTGTTTGTTCTACTCACGTAAAAATGACGAAGCAAAATAAAAATGGATCTCTATACCCTAATCCATTTCACATATTTTACAAATTATTTTAAATAATTAATTTCAATACACAATACGAACATAATTTTCAAATGATTTTGTTAACATTCTTGAAAGTAAATTCATATACTCCTCTTGGCATTCATAATACACATCGACATAATTTTAGTAGCTCAACCATCATGACGATTCACGTATAAGTACAGGACAACTTGTAATTCATGTCAAACAATCTAATAAAATGTGAAACAGCCAGAGCAACTCCATTCGTAGTAGGTTAGATCGGTTGCCTAAAGTCCATACTAATTTGTTAATGGCCGATCGAAACTCACACGAAATACGAACTCAATATTCCACCAGTCACGCGATCTATCCATCACTCATTTTCATTAGTCGCTCATGCTATCCGTGTCCATTATTGAGCTACCCGATATCCTGAGAACTTGAGAAAGCCAAAAGAAATTTTCATGAAAATTCGCACCAATAAGAAGTCAAAAAATGTCTCCGCATCAGCATCATATTTACAGCATCTGTCTTTTTTCCCTCTGGCTCACAATTCAAATCCAGTCACTCCCATAATTCAAGTTCTTCAGTCCTGAGGAATCTGCACCAGAAATACATTTTTCAAGACTTCTGGGCCCTACCACGAAATCCTTCATCTTTCTGCAATACGAGAAGACAAATCCCGAACAGTTTCCGCATCCCTCAACCAACTCGTTTCCACTCATCCTTTGGTCACCCCAATGGGTTGGGTATCAAGACATGACACGAATGTTGGATAAAATTTGGCGCTTTAGAGATGCAAGAAAGAGTATGGTGGGAGATTTGAAACATTTGCATGATTACGTATTTGTCTACATTGTGCAGTTTTACTTCAGGGGGACTTCTTTTTTGAAGACGATGTCAAGAATTTTCCCTCTTGCCGTTAGAGAAACTTTGTACCCAAAAATGACTCTGATGGTGTACACCAGAGGGAGTAACATCAAATGGTTCCCTGGCGTCCTTGACATTGTTAGACAATTTCCTCTGTTTATCCTCGACATGACATCGAGGAATCAGATAGTGGGCCGATGCTACTGCCAAATTTGTAAGAATGGCAAAAATGCCACACAAGTATTCACATGTCCAGATTGGCCGGCAGATGGAGTCTCGAAAACAGAGAACGTAGTGTCCTGTATGGATACCATGAAAAAATGTTACGATGGTTTCTACCAGAACAGCAAAGGTGTCCAATGGATTCCAGTAGAACAATATGAGCATGATCGTTTTTATTCCTTCCAGAAAGTATACGATTTGGCCGAAAAAGATGACAAAATTAGTAACGGAAAAGCGAATCCTTTTAGTAGAGAAAATCCTTTAGACATAGAATATGCTCTACCATCTCACATCCTCTCAAGTCTCAACCAAAGTCTGGACAAAATAACAGACCAAGACCACGGCTATCCCGCCTTGGCATTTTATGTGGGGAGTTGTGATGAGACGAGGTGGAAACCTGTCTCTGCATTTTGGACAGGTGAAATTGCAGCACAATTTAAATTCATTACATCAGATGGAGTTCGAGTATCCGAGGATTCAATACAAGTTTATCTGACACCATTTAGACAACTGGCCTGGCATTCCCTGTACTTGACAATCCAACTTACGGCTCTTACATTGTCGCTCCTTGCCTTTATTGTTGGTCCCACAGGCCATAAAAAAGGGTCGTCAGTTGAAAGCAAAACTGGTGGTGGATTTTCGAACTGTTACTTGAACAACCGAATCTGGATGCAGCTGAAAAGTATCCACCATTCGTTGAATTTGGGTCTTCTTGTCGCAGGCCAGCTCAGTCCAGGACGGTGGAAATTACTGAAGATGTAGAGCCAGGAAGAGAAGAAAAGAGATGGATTCGAATTTGTCGCCACGTATTTGGGTTGTGGCTTGTGATGGGACTGGTTCTCACAAATGCCTACAGAGGGATCATCAAGTCAGAATATACAGCACCCTACCCGTTCCGAACAAATTGGACGAAATTGGCTCAATTCAATTTGACTGAAGGTTACTGGCGAATTTTTCTTGCTGAACGGAATGTGCCATGTCAGACTAATTTGCCATTTCGGAAATCGCCGGGAGGTCCTGGAATATGCACTGATGTAGGTTCTGTGATGTGGTATTATGATAATTCACCCGAAAGATTCTACAAAAATTTATTTATGGCTCAACTTGTTGGTGTTTATTGGAACGACGTGATGGACTGTCATACTTCTTGCTGGAAATATGTGTTTGATCAGTCTCGTTTCAACCTAAAGACCAACCTCAGCTGTAAAAAGACTGAAGATTTCGTGGACTTGTTTCAGAGCATAACTTATACCTGTATGGAAGAATTGGAAGCGCCATCTGAACTCATTGCCAGGACATTATCAGGACCCAAAAAGACTCTCACTATTGTCCCAACAAAGGATTTTGAATACTTTTGGAACCTGTTCAAAATGGCGATGCGAGACAATCCTGACTTCAAATTTTCTCATAATCAACTGACTGACGATGATCTTCTGGAACAATATGGATGTCTTTCGATTTGGATTGTAAAATTGAAAAGGACGTTTAAGAAGCTTGTCCAATTTTATGGAGATGTGGTCAGTAGTAATTTTCCCCAACCTTATCAGAATTTCATGTACAATCGAATCACTCCTATATTCTCAGCGGGAATTTACAAACTCTGGATCAGATGGCAACAGATTCGATTTGGATTCGAATTCAATGAGGAGTATAAAAACGAGTATATTTCAGATGTAAACGGAGTTTTTCGTCAGTTGGAATTTCGAAGCTCGAATATTCATTTGATATTTCTGTTGCTGTCATTTGGCTTAGCAGTTGCCGTGGCCACCCTACTGATTGAGGTGGTAGTTCATGTACTAGAGTATCTTTACAATGTAATTATTTGTATCTGGGTAATTTCGAAGGTGTTGAAATGATCTGATTCAGATTTTTCATTGTCGCTTCATGAAATTCTAGTGTTGTATTTAATCAATTGTTAGTTAAATGAATTATTTTCCTGGCAGTTGTAAGCCTTTGAGTTTAGATCCGCTTTAATTGTTGTTACCGACTTCATTAGATTGTTCCGCTTTTATGTACTTCGCTTTAAGAACTGGCTGATTGCTCAGTTTGTAAAATGTTTCTGGATCACAGTAATGAGCACTTTGGACCTTTGCAGATGGTCCCATTTTCTGTAAAAGCATCTTTGACCCATTAAAAGTTATCCACAAATGGAATTACTAATTCTTTTCGAAAAGGATAATTGTTGCTCATATTATGATAGAATATTGATTGTCAAAATATTATTGATGACTTGATTGGTTCTACATCCACCCAGAGTCGACAAAGTAGACGGATAAAATGATCAACATGGAAGATATTTTGACATGAAAAGTGGTCAAGATGAATTTGAATATTTCAGAACTTGATGTAAATACCGAAGTTTATTTTCTCCGTTTATTTTGAACCACGAATAAAATTCTGATTTCATTCCGATGAAATACACTCTATACCATATAAGTAGTCGTGGCAACTTAATAAAGTATTTTTGACCCTATGGAAAGGGATGAAAAAATGGGAGCAACAATTCTTTACGATACGAATAATCTTTGCTCATATTGCGGTAAATGAAGAACAGGGATAGCTCGTCATCCATCCAGCGCCGAAAGAGCGAATCAAATGGACAATACTTTGATTTCATTCGAATTTTGGCTACTGCAAAAAAGGTGGAATTCACTTCAAAAATAATGTTTCACTATAAAAAATAGGTCCCACTGCAAAAATGGTATTTGACAGCAAAAAATACTTTTCACTGCAAAATACTTGTAAATGGCATACATTTAATGCCGCAGTAAAAAATACAAGCCGCAGTGAATCATGGCACCACCTACTGGAAGATGGCGGAACTACAGACTTACCATGGAGAATAGTCCTGATATTTAGCTGATTTTTTATGGACTTCATAGTACACAGAAGATTTCTGCAGCTGGAGTCAGTGGTTTTGAAGTTCCCTAACAAAACTCACTTTGCTCACTACTTCAATATTACGAATCTCATCATAACTGATTAATTGACCACCTACACACTCTGACGTTAGTGGATCAGATACTATCAAGTTTGTTCGAAGTAGCGAGCGTTGTTACCGAACTCCAAAAACACTGAGACCACCTACCGGAATTTTTTATGTACCATGAACTTCATACAAAATCCGCTAGATGCCAACACAGTTCCCCATGGTAAGTCAGTAGTTCAACCATCTTCAGGTAGGTTGCGCTGCGATTCACTGCGGTTTATGTTTGTTTGCATGAAATGTATGCCATTTAAAAGTATTCTACAATGAAAAGTATCTTTTGTAGCGAAATCTCTTTTTTTGAAATGCAGTGGGATTTTATTATTCCCATAAAATACCAACCCTGAACACAACCAAACTACCCAATTGAGTTGTGACAATCACATATAAATGATGACTGCTGGTTTCAAATTAATTTTGTACACATTTTCAACACACTGAACGCCTTTTGTACATTGTACGGGCCAGAGAAATAATTTTAATAACAATTTCCGCTATTGAATTTTTAAACACAATTTCTCCTTTTATTTTACAATTTTAATTTAATTATCACCAGAATTGACAAAAAACTACATTCATTGCTTGATTCATCATGACTCTATTTAATCTAGATGTGTGTAAGAATCTTTGTGATTATATTAGCCGTTCTCCCGATTTTTTGTATAATTCTTGTATACAGTTTAAATATTATACAATTTATACATTTATACAATTTCACCATAGCAACATGACCTCGCTGTATTCGATTGTATACTTACAAGAATTATATGTACAGAAAATTGGGAGAACGGCTATTATTTACATCCTACGGATAGCGTAACTTTTACATGTATTTCTATGACGACATTTAGTTTCCAACATACATGAACAATTAAATAAGACTAAACAACAGCAAATTACTGTGCAAAATCTTGTAGTGCAATATGGGCCTGCTACAGATCGTCTGCGTAAAGAGTTAGGAATCATTCAAGGAAATAATGACTTAGAATTTGAAAATTTACCAGTCTGTTATGTGAACTGAATAAAATGGAAGTGATGCTCGTCAGTGAATTGCCAATCAGCCTTTCGGGCCACGTGTGAAGCAAGGAAAGAAAAGTATCTTGATGAAACATTAAAAGACAATAAAGTAACAACTTTCGTACTGTAGTCATAACAAACACCCAAAGACAACTAGAAGCAAGAATCAGACAACTCATGACAATCAGCTATTGTGTAAATATAACAAAAATTAATTGCACTTGTCACACATTTAATATGCAAGTACGAGACTAATGACCTGATTCACATAGAAATCCAAATAAATCAGTGAGGATTCACGTTGAAAGTCTTTAAAATCACCGTCTTTGATTGCAATATTTGCTATCGACGCCAACATCTTATTTCCCTCAACCCTGAGACAAGACCATTTGTGCCATAAAGTCAAAATTTTTCTTCTCTCCCTCACATCAGCTGTCAATCTTAAATCTCGACTCTTATCCAATTTTTCCAATTCCTGTCGAACCTGTTCCTTTGGAATCCAAAAATGAAATGCAAATCCCGCTACAATCTTTACATCTTCTGCCATCGACCCAAGTTGAAATATTTTGTCGTACATGGCCAAATAACCAAGTAGGACCATGGGTCCTACGGCTCCAAGTAGAATCCCTATTTGAGGAAATTCATGACCAAACTTGATGAAAGCGAACGAGGATAAGATGGCGACAGTCAATGAACCCACTTTGGCCGTATAGATGACCCCCTTGAACATCAAGTTACCCAAATTCACCATCAATTGTAATGCTCGTATGTCTATCAGGATGCATTTGATATATTCAATATTATCCCAACTGTCTGGATTCGCATTTCTGTTCAATAAGGAAAAACAATTAGGGTCATTAGGAAAGGTGTAACTTTTGGCAATTAATTGCAATTTCTTGACTTTCACGATTGAATAAAAAGCTAAATAAATCTTTACCGAAAAAATGCTGTTATTTGTTTGATCCGTCTGATGCCCACACTCAATGTGAGCATCCCATTGTAGACGGCGTAGTTAGTCATTTGAACCCAATAGTAAGTACGGGCAGCATCAAGAAGAATGGCTACACAAGAAGTGGCTGGGTTTCGTAATTCTGGAGGAATATGAAGAAACCCGGGCATATCAGGATTATACAGGTGGAAGGGAAGTGCTACAAATATAATAGCGTGGGATCCAATGGGCAAAGTTGCCACAAGAAATTCTAAAAATGTCAAATCCATCAACTCATCCATCAACGATGGATTCCTCTTTTTTCGATCCTCATCCAGTTTGTCATGAAGTTGTGAGTAGATATTCAAAATGAGGACATTGTCCACAGAGTGATTCATAAAAAAATTATAGCTGACGTGAAGGCTACCGATGGAAAATATGAGGCAGACAACTTGCACCACCACATCCAGTATTGATAAATGTGTACCACCAACATTTGCTTTGTGTATCATTCGGAGCAGGAGAACCAAATCAAAGAGACTACGTACCATTGTGTAAATCCACCAAATGTAAAATATTACCAGACGCCATTTTGAAGGTGTTCGGCGTGCCACTAGCGAATGCATATTCCATTCCAGTGGAATTAAATTCACCATCATGCCGAAACTCAGAGTGAGCTTTTGAAAAAACAAAAGTCTTTTAGTCAACATTTTCAACTTTTGTAATCTTTTCTCTTACATCTTGAGAAACGAGTTCTGTTCAACAAACTCTTCAATTACCACAATTATAAATATGTCAAACAAATTTTTAACTGTGGCTTTCATGAACTCATGTGAAATGAAGGGCTCGAACAAATCGAAGAGACAAGTGGCTAGTGGCCACGTAATAGAACACATCAAATGGTCGGCGCGGTCTGTTCATGGTAGACCTCTATTTCTTATGATACCAGATACAGGGTTTACAAATATTCTTTTGATTCCGTTTATTTTTATAACACAAGCTTTTTGTATTTTTGCACTCTGTACGGTTCACTACATTAATCTGCTGACTAATGACTCAGTGTTGCAGTCATGTACCGGTAGGTGGCGAAACTTACAATACGAGACAAAGACAAACATGATGAGTAGAAGAAAACTCGTTTGTTGCTGACACTGTTATGAGTTATGACTTATGACAGTCCTATGAAAATTTTTCATTAAGAAACGTGGCCCAATTTCAACGATTCTACTGCAGTATTTGTCTCTGTGTTAGACTCCTCGCAAAACTCCATTACATAAATTGGGTTGAGACTAAGCAGATATTTTTCTACTTCTGAAAATACAACTAAAATTTCCATACCAGTGACTAATTTTTGGCAAGAATTGAAGTTTCCTTCCATTACGATATTAAATACGGATTCCTTTGCCGCTTCCAATATTTTTAATATTGAATTTACATCGTCAGAATCCAAGTGGGGACATTAGAAATACTTGTTTTTATGGACAAAGTAATATTTAACATGCTCAGAATTGATCATGTACGTTGGAAATTTGAACACAGAACCTGTGCTGTGACCTCATTTCGAAAATGTATGGAGTTCGGTTCTACATAAATGAAAAAGTTTAGGGTGGATGAAAAATCTGCCATTTCACCGAGCTTGGTTAGTGGCAAAAATTCGTAGCATTTGCAAAATGTGATGGAGGAAAGAACCTTATCGGATAAGACTCAAAATTTGGCCCGTTCAAATTTCGAAATAAACCGACCAGATGTTTTTCAATTGATATCACATCATGAAAAACAAAAAAAGTTGTTCTCGTCTGTGCCCGTATTCACCGACTTCGGGTATTTGATGTTCCTGGACACGGGTTTTTCGGAATTACGTATTTTGTTTTGTATTTCATTGATAAGCCTATTTGAAATTTGAAGAACTAGCGCAAGAAACTATGCCTATCACAAGGATGTACACGAAATTTTTTTTGACCCACTAAATGACCTCTAGATGTCACTTTTCATTTGACTTGAGCTTAAATCTTGAATTTCATAATTTTCGGATGAAGGGTTCTCGTTTTATGACGAAATTTTGAAGTGAGTGATGACCTCTGGAGGTCAAACGAGACAATCACCAGCAAAGTGCCAATGGAAACATTGTTCAGGGAGGTCTAAGGAAGCCTTGTGCAAAATTTCAGCTCAATCGAACCAAAAACCATTTCTCTATATAAATCCGGCCATGTCCTTTGCGAGTTTTTAAAACTCTAATCAACTCTTTTGCGATCTCAATTATTGATTACGCTTTTCCCGTTTGGGGAAATTTAATGATGACTCAATTTAATATTTTGCAGTCCAAAATCAATTCAATTTTAGGGGCTTATTTTTATCCTGCAATTTGTAACCCTATCATGCAAATACTTTTCATGTCGATGGAAATACCCTGATTTCTTGGGTGCGGATATTTATATTTGTAACCAGTATTCAAACATGAACATCGGTTGAATACAAAGTTGGACTTTCAGTGTTGTACTCGTCATAACAAATACACCACGAACTTGCTGTGAATGTCTTATTTGCATTTTCTGGTCATCTGAATTCTCAATTTCCCAATTTTTTCGTATTTTCCATGAGATTTCTCCCAAACACAATTTCATTTCCGACGGGAGATAGTAAGTCCTGTCAACAATCTTTAGTTGCAATAAAATGACTGAGGTTGAAAAAGCTCAACATGTGCAATTTCAATGGCAGATTGTGGAGTCAAAGTCCATATTCGTCTACCTAAAGGGAACTGGACTTTAAGATTCCACGAATTGCTATTTCACAGACCCAGATTGGAAAATGATCGGCCATTCTTTAGTATGAATTGCAATATTTTCAAGAAAATGAAATTTCAATACAAATTTTAATCTTCACATTTGATGAACATTCTTGACCAACAGAAAAAATTGATTCATCACCGTATAAAATTAACATCAAAATCAGTTCAAAATCAAGTTATAGATTAAACTGCAAGCACAAGAAAAAACAACCCAACCCATTGTAAACCTCATGGACGGTGCGAAGCATGTTTTTGGTTCGTCCTCCTCTTGGAATCTTGTGCAGTCTGCTGTGAGGTCATGATCGAGCCATGCACAATTAAGGTAGCGAATGAGTTTGCATATTACCTCCAAACGTCCTTCCATTAAAATTGGTTTAATCTTTTCAAAAGCAATCCCACTTTCCAATTTTGGAATTATATTTCCCAGAGCATCACCTATTGCACCTATAAACTGATAAGTTGTGATGATGCATGTCAATTCAATCGGCTCTTCTTCTTCTGTGGTTGAGTCGTCATGCTTTCCTAAAATATTGAAAATTGGTTGGAAATAAATTCCAATAATTGTCCAAATAAGGAAGAGTGGGTCAAAAACAAGCTTTTTTTACAAAGGCTTACATACAAAAAGGTTTCACTACATTTGCGACGATAGTCACATAAATCAAAAGTTCATCATTTTATCCACATTTTGGCTATTTCAACTTTCTTTAAAAGTCAAAACGTTGGTTTTAGTTGATATTAAAATTTGGTACAAAAAAGGGGTCAGCGGGCCAAAAGCAGCCACTTGAACAAAATCTCTAATATCAAATTATTATCATTTGCCACTATGGAATCCCAAATCCCACAACTTTTTGTTATCGAGACAAAGACATGTCCACATCTTTCGACTCATCAGCGAAACAGAAATAATAATCAAGAGTGAAATAGACGATGTGAAACAGTGGTCTACTTTTGCCCGGGATTTTTTGGGTGCACACTCTAATACTAGTTTTATTGACTTGAGTTTTTATTTTTTTGTTAATTTCTACAAAAATGGTTCGATGCAGGAATGATGGAAATCAGATGAAAAATTGCTGTGGCCACCTTTACGCTAGAATGTGTCCCTGAATTGTAGTTAATTAAAAATCAAGCGGCTATTTTTGCCCCCTTCTTTCTCATTATAAAACCATATAATTAATTTACTCATAATTGAAATAATTTGTAAAGCTTTTCATGTGAAAAAAAACTTACGCTGTGGTTGTCGATGCAGGATTTGCGAGATGAGTAAATTGATGTCCAAGGATGTTGTAGATGATTTTATTTCCTTCTGCTCCATCTTTCCTACATAAGAAAATAACATTTAATTGTTCAATGTCAGACTTTGTAAGTCAAGTTGTTGTGTGTAAATATAGAGGAGTAGGCTATAAAATTATTTGTGGAATTAACAAACCAGCTGGATCATCAGGACAGTTGTATTTGAATGTCTTGTAAGCCATCATACACTCAATGTACAGTGAACTCACATCTGATTCAACCTCTTCCCATTCTTGCAAAAGGGAGTTTAGGAACACATCAGTCAAGTTGCTTTGGCTCTGATCGTAGTTCAAATACAAATTCTGACAAAGGATAGTATCTGGTTTCCCACCCTTAGCTAAATCAGATGGAGCAGACGAGGCTACAATAATTTCGATTATTGAAAATAAAATCAAGAGGTTGTAAAATAACTTTGTTGTCGATTTCAAAAAAATCATTTTCGATTAACTGTAGTTGTTCAAGTATTTACAAAATATAGTAAATGATGAAAACTTAAATTAAATAGAAACGTCAAATGTTTCGTTCAACAAAATTTTCAAGAATAAAATAAAATTTTCAGAGAACCCGAGAGGCTAAAAGTGATAAATTTTTTGATGAGCATTCAACCTTTATAGTTTTTTTGGGAATACCATAAGGAGCCGTTGAGAACGGGGTTACTGAATTTTCCAGACGGGAAACCAGACAAAGTCAATACAGAATTCTATTTCAGTTATTTTTCCTGCAAACAATCACGGAAAACTTTTCAAAAATCCAAACTATCCAAATTATTCCGAATTCATCAAATTTGTCTGCTCGTCGCAATGGGCTAATAATTTAAATTGCTAACCGTGCAAATTTACATATCCCACAATTAAGAAACCACACATTTTGAAAAGTTCATACATTAGCAAAAGCCCAGGACTTTGAAATGAGTAGTCATTTTTAATGACATTATTGACAGTTCATGTGATGATATTTCTGCTTTTGATTCGAGTGTGCTAGGAAATGAATCGTTATATTGAAACGATTAGATAAGACAGCAGAGAACCGTATCGTAAAAGTTGCAAACGACGAGTCGTTTTGCAATTGAGATAAAATTTATTCAAGAGACCTTGTAGGAACATGAGAGAGTGCAAATATACGAAACGAGTATAGGGGATTTCAAAAAGTTGTTATTGTTTATGATAACAACTCACAACCAAATGAAAAACATTTTGCAATTTTCTATAATTTTCAGCTTTTGTATGTGGACACTTTGCAGGTCATTAGTTCTAAGCGTATGCAACCTTTTACAAAATACAAAAACAATAGAGATGAAGATATTGTGTTTTGAATTTTTATTCACTATTATTCATCAGTTTGATAATACTATACATGTATGTAGGTACTTATTTCTGTTTACAAATTCAGATTGCTTTTGGTGCTATGGACAGGGGACCATCTGGGGTCATCTCGATTTCTCACTGTGGTTACTTTTTGGTCTAATCCTTCAACTTTTTAAGCTGAGCAAAGGCTCATTGTACTTTGGTCGAGTGCCAAAGTTTAAAATTGGGCTCATTTGGTTTCGGTCCAAGGTTCTTTTCAGGATTCTCAATCAGTTGTACAGGAGGCGGTGGGTCGTGCTAAAACCCATACACAGGTTGCACACACTATACACACCCCTGTACACACAATGCACACCTCTATACACACTATACACAAACTTATACACACTATACACATCCATAAAAAATCAAAAAGTTTCACGGCGTTCGCTCGCTCCGGGCTGCCTCGATGCGAGCCGTAAGTGCTTTTAGACTTATCTAACCGCTCGCTTCGCTCTCGACTTAATCAACCAAATCTTCATTGATATAATCAATAAGACCAAACCAGGTGTGGGTTAGGTAATAGATTTACAAATCAACGACAAATAAATGACTTGAAATGAATTTCTTTGACTTCACTATTGTCCAGGTCTTCAGGGCAGGTAACATGTATTGCACCTAAAAAATTAAGACCAAGAACTTGTTGGAAATATGTGATGAAGGCTTATTATGTATCGTGTGTATAGGGGTGTGTATAGTGTGTACAACCTGTGTATAGGTTTTAGCACGAGGCGGCTTTGACATTTTCTTTCCGCTCTCATTTGAAGGTTCCGGTTTTATCATCCATTGAATTGAATTGTAAAATAATATGATTTTTGGCAGTCTGAAATATTTAATCCCGATTTTTGACTTTTCAAAAGCATATTGGCCAAACTCGACACAAAAAGGTTCATTTTATCTCGACACCTTTCCCTGGTTTCCAATGTTAAACTTTCTTAACCTCATCAAATATGAACTTTTCGGATGATCTCAACACGTGATTTGGAAATTCTCAAATGTTTTGACAGAAAAAGTAATTAATTGTTTGAAATTTACCCGGTCATGTTCCCGTGGGTAGGCCTTGTCCGGTTGTCGGTCTCCATGTCAGAAAAACTGGTCAATTAAACCTAAGTTGTTAGATCCCAATGCCAATGTTCGAATTTAAGGTGAGTAAATTCGATATAATTAAATAATTAATGTACCGTAAATTTTGTAGTTGAGGTCGATTGATTAAAATTGTTCGACTCGGATATTCATGATTGCTACTGACCCTTAGATCATCCCGTGTCAGATCCATTGTTATAAAGTTATTTGTTATACTGTAATTCGACTTTAGAAGCCTTCAAGGACAACGATTTCAAAGGGACTTACCCTATGACCATAATCGTTCTCTACCAACCCCCTAACAGGCACACTGTGGCCACGGTGTAAGCATACTTTGTTCTAAGATATGAAGTGTCAGGGGTCGCGAGTATGCGAGTCCGTGGCCGGTAAAGAAATATTATAGTCAGAGAGTAGCTTTAGGTCGCCACAAGTTGTTTACATAAAATGTGATGAGATTCGACTCCACATATTTGTCATCGTCCCCCATACTCTTAGACAAAGGCACTCCCATTTGATCTGACAGATAAATTCAATGGCCAGAAGAATCACAGCCAAAGAATTAGTTAGAGCAGACAACTCAAAGATCAAGTAAATGTCCGAGGACACAAAACCAAGTGGCTTCACCTCGTCCATATTTTCCCTTGCATCTGAAAAATTCGGAATATTGACGGATGTGCCCTCATTTCGAATCTGTTCCCACTTGTTCCAATAATTATAAATTCCAGAGCTAGTTAAGATCTTGATTCTTATAGGAACAGAATTCCTGATTGGGTTAAAAAACTTCGATTGCAAGGACGAGGTTGGAATCGAAGAGTAGCTGAAAGACAGAACTGTCTTCAAATAATCTTCTTTAACTTTCCCATTATGAGCAAATTTCAACTTTGAATTTCTACTCATCGCTATCTTGAATTTGTTTCAAATTGTTTGGAAATGCTTCGCCTCTACAATTAAAAGTGACTTGGATCTATGGAATAAATTTCCAATGAGGTTTTCCGTTGAATCGTCCAACTGTTGTGCGTAATTTGGTTTAACTTTGTTGAGTACTGGAAACCAACCAATGAATTTTTAACATTCTGCACTACGAGCGAAGGGAGACTTGTAAAAAGGTGTATCACGTCCATATTTCATTTCAATAGAGGTGAAGTTGTTCAAAAGACATAAGGTGAACTGATTAAATGCGAGCAGAAATAATTCCGGTACAAATTCTGATTTGCGTCGCTGTTTGAATTCTGACAGAGGTAATAGCTGATTCAAGCTCATCTCTTCAAATCGTGTAAAGTTCACATGAAGTCTGAACGCAAATACCGGACAAGTGGACTGAATAGAGTAGACAGCAAAGTCACTTGTAGTCCAATTGAACTGCTCGATGCTGGTCCAATTTGTTTGAAATGGGAAGGGGGACAGGTAGTTGGCCTGCATGATGGATTTATACCAATTTGTGAGAAGGAGTCCCACCAGGATCCACATCCCCATAACAAATCCATAAACTTTTATCCAACATTTCCCCTTATGAATCTCTCCATGCGTTGCAATTGATTTCTGAATAAATTCATCATAATTTGGCTGCTCTATCAAAATCCTCCAAATTGAATTTATTCCAGATAATGACATTTTCCCAACTATTTTCAACATCCATTTTAACCTTGATTTTAATTTGCCATAATCCTCTTCATTGTACAAAATGGAGAAAATTGCCACCAAACAGGAAGTTGCAAATATTTGAAGGAAAATCGTAATCCAAACCTGAATCTGAAATGGTTGCAAATAAATAGCAAATGACTCTCGTAGAGTCTGAATGCTGTCTGCTGTGATGAACTTGAAATTCTCAACTGATCCAACTAAACAAATCTCAATCAATCCCACAGTGGCGTACAGACAATTGAAAAGTTCTTTTCCGTTGGGTAGACAAAACCACAATTCGAAATTCCTTAACTGAAGGTCAGTGAGAGAACGAAAGAGTGTCGTGCAATTTAAAGCCGAATAAATAAATAATGTCGTTGCAAATGTCAGTGAAATTGGGTGCCGTCTACTTGCTGGTGATTCTGAACCCAACACGAAACCATTTTCTAGTTGGAATAAAGCCCTATCGATATCCTTTTGATCCTTCAATTGCCAGTTCATGATGCGGAAATTGTCTGTGATGTTCCTGTAGCATTCCAGAATTTCTTTTAAGCAGCCCCCATACAGTGAACTCTCATTGGATAGGTGAGGTGACAGAAGGTCTTTTTGAGGACATTGAAAGGTTTTGTTGATAACGGAAATGCCTCCACGGAACCAGTTGAAGAAGCAGATGCCAGTCATGGTACCATTTTCAATGGTGACATTTGTTTCAAACAAATCCATCTGAATTTTTGGAGCAGTTGGGTTTACGTGAATTTCTGCTGGAGGATCTTCAATTTCATTTTCAATCAGTAGCAAAATCAATTCATAGGGTTTTACATATTTCAAAAGATACACGTCAGGTACAGTCGCAACCATTAACTGTTCGTGGAGATCATACCCACCTTTTTTTCTCCATTCTTTTGTAGGTGATTGATATATGAGGATGTGGCACTTCACGTTTCTCAGGTGAGAAAAGGCTTTCCGAAAGTTACCTCTTCGAAAATCGATTGAACGTACAATTGGCACTAGATGATCATGCAACGTAGTGTAGAGGAGGACGAAGTGAGTGGTTTTGAATGGACGACCATCTTCAATGTCCCCAATATCCAACTGTGGCTCAAAGATCACAAAGAGGAAACAGAAACTGTCATCACCCAACACTTTATTTAATTTTATGGTAGCTCTTTGGTCTGATAATTTGATTCCATCATTTTCATGTGCGTGTACTTCAATTATGATTATGGAAAAGAAGAGAAATACAATCACTTTGTTCATCATCATGTACATCTGTGGGGGTACTTTGAATTGTTTTTCAAAATTTAAATATGCAACACAATCTTGTGACAACTTACAACACATCTGTTTCCGCAGTGACTTGTAATTCCTAAAGTGTTCATGTATTCATACCTCTATTATATTATGATCACTTTTCCACAATAATAATTAATTTTATTGTATAGAAAGATTTAAATTATATGGAGAATATTTTAAGCTTTTAAACGCGATGCGTCAAGGAGTGCAAAATCCCTTCGCTGTGTCTGTGTTTGACTTTGAAATTTTAATTGGTAAATAATTGAGTATTGGCAAAGGTAGTGTGGTAAAAGGAAATGATCACATTTCCAGTTCGTGAGGAATGTCCAACAGAGCACCTAGAAGGAATTCTAGATTGTTGCATCAATTAAAAAATTGCACATGAAATTCTTTGGGTGTCGGTTGGTATTGAGATGACTTTAGATTTATTTATTTAGGGATTCATTACTGTATTTAGCATGTGATCATATGGTGCCAGTATTTCATGTGAATAAAGAAAATACGGCTGTAACCGTATCACAACTGGTGGTGAAACGGAAAAATAGAAATTGATTAAATACTTTATACAATACAAATGCCATCTATTTATAACAAGTTTCTGAAACACCCAAATTCATTTTGTTAATTTTTATGTCAAAATAGTATCCAATTTGTCCAACGTCGAGTAAATAATAGTCTCCTGGCTCCATGTCATTTTGGAAACGTCAATGGAGAATAATTTGACAGGAATCAATACATCAAGGGAAATAAATTGTCAGCAACAATTGATTCGCCCATTTGCCATCCAATTCCAATGCCTCCAATGAATGACTTGAGAAAATCCTTCTCTGAAACTCAGTACGAAGTTCACTAGAAATTTCCACACGTGGTGTCGAATTTCAATCATAAATCCAAGAAACGCTGCTACACTCCCAATGATATAACAGGAGAATATTGATTTAATAATCGAATCATTTAATGTAAGTCCATTCGCTTCCTCTACGTTCTTTGGTGGTGGTCCAAATGATTGAAAAAGTATACCCATCTCTTTGCTCACTGATGCTGTTGATAAATATGCCTGAGCTTCCAGACGAACTTTTTGAAAATAGTTGATGATACCCGCATCTATAAGTTTCTGTGCAGATTTCGCTGGCTCGTCTGCACAAGGCATTTTGAAACGAAAGACAGTTGAGGTAGAGACAAATTTTTCAGGGGCTACAGAGTAACTGATTTGCAGTAGATGAGCGACCGTCTTCAGTACTTCCACCTCACTATCCAAAGTGAGCACAGCAAAACCGTATTTTCCAAAATAGTGACTCAAAATTTCATTCCAGTCGTTACTATTTGTAGGCACAGAAACGTTTAAGAGAAGTCGATGACGATCAAGTTTTGCTTTGATATAAATGTCCATTCCATTAATATCAGTAGTCGACCATGAATTTTTCATCATCGATATCGATATGAGCTCTCTGATATACTTGTCTAGTTCAAACTTTGTAGCATTTGGAATCACAATCGTGTAGTTTTGTTTCCGAAGTTCTTCTACAGATTTAACTGATTTGTAAACACTAGGAGATATTCGAAAACTTTGAATGGTGCTCAAATATAAATTGATGATGAAAAATATGATTATCAACCAACTGGTGTACCAGAATTTGTAATAAAATTTCGTCTTTGGTACAGGAAACGAAATTGGTTGATTGCACAATGGACTTACAAGTATCGCAAGAATTGGGAGGACTCCAACAGTCCAGGACTCTTCAGATGGAGGTAGTTGCCAAGAAACTGTGCAAGTCAGTCGGAATAAAATAACGAGCAGTATAAGAGTTCCAGTTAATGTCAACCAAACGGAGGTAGAGAAGGGAATGACGAAGTTATAGAAACAAATGGGAATTTCCAAGGCAGGGTTGATCACGTACACGAATTGATAGTGATCTTTATCATATTCAATTGAAACCGATTGGTGGTGTTCCTGTAAATTTGGAATTTCCCTCCACAAATGAATGGAGGCTCTATTCTTTAGTTTTGAATTTAGGTCATAGACCCTTTTTGAAACAAGTTTAAGGGTGAGGTTGTGATTGAATTTTAATATGGCTAATAATTTAACTTGTAGCCTAATCCAATAGTGATTGAGATGGTTGCTGTTTTCTTGGGGGGAAATGAATTGTGTCAATTGAAATTTATGTAGACGGTGCATGTCATGGGCTACAAATACTGTTGAACCTCCATAGTTTTGGTTTTCCTTTCGAAATAATTTCAAAATTTCTTGATATAGATTTTCCTGATGGAACAAGTGAGGATTTAAAAAATCGAAACACAAAACTGTATGCGCCCTACATCCTAAGCGTAGACGAAAAATGGTACTCAAAATCAAATTTGTTTCATGTCTAAAGAATTTGGCCACCAAGTAGAATGAAGGGTAATTGTATTCCCAGACTTTAGATAAATAGTGCGATGTTCCCATCTCTTCGTCCATTAATAAGATGAAAATATCCCGAAACAAATTTGAACCTAGAAATGTAGGTTTGCCTTGCATGGGTTCATCAATTGGTATGGAAAGTCCATCGGATGTCTTTAATGGTTCTGGGATAAATAATCGAACCCAACAGTTATTCTTGAATTTTCTTGGACTACATTTTCCATTTCGTTTCGAAAGATCATTAACAATTTCCATGGATGATTTCATGTTCTGTTGGATTGCTTCAACTGATTCCAAATAAATGTCATTGTAGAATTCATTGAATGATCTTACCCATGTGGTTGTAGACCAATTTGACATGATGACAAATTCGCAGGTCCTAAATGATTCATAAAAAACTGCTAGATTGGGTTCTGTCAAAGTATCGGGAACGTTGGATTTATGATGGTTTTTTGTAGCAGACAAAATGTCAAAATTTGTTTGAATGATGGATGAACATTTTAGAACGTGAGTGCTCAACACCAACAAAAGCCAAAATGCCTTTAAGAAAAAATGGTGAAACATTTTGAGAGCTTTTTTCTTTTGTAATCGATTTTAGAAAACCTGGACTCAAATTCACAGAGAATAACAAAAGAGCATCAAGTAAAATTGAATTTTCAGCTGAATCATTATCGAGAAATTGCTTAAACAATATGGAACTTTTTAGTTGATTTTGTATGTGGAATACAGAGCAAATTTTTGTATTGACAATTTCTGTTGAAAATCAAACAATTCAACTATTCGGGTTGCCTCAAAGGATAGGTGAGTTACGTCCTTGTTTCATCACGAAAACTAACTTACCTACATGTTCCTTTCGGAAATTATGTGATTTTTACATGTTCAAACACAAAGAGATGTCAACATGTTTCAAAATCAGTGCATATTTTATTCATGGCTGGGAGGTCATGGCATGCATCATGTGGGGAAATGAATTTTTACTTCGAATGAGCTGAAATTTTGCAGAGCGCTTCACGAGACATCCACAAACAATGTTTGTACTTGCTGGTGATTGTCTCCTTTGACCACCAGAGGTCACAGAACTTCCCAACATTCTCAAAAGCTGATTTATGCCTCGACTCAGACAGAGTTGACGGATATTCATGAAACTTATAGGAGTGATAAATACAGACCCCTGAAATATCTCTATGAGAGGAAATAATTTTGGGACCATATGCTTGACCTCCAGAGGTCACTTTCCCAAGTGACCTGTTGTCATGACATCGTCATAACAACATGAACGGGGGAATTGGATGGTGTTATATGTACATATGATGGATTATATGCCGCATATCCAATGGGCATTTTCACTAATTCAGAAAATTACAAACTTACAACTGATCATTTTCAATGATTTATCCAACGATTGAATCCCTGATTAACTGTAATCGTGTCGCATTAATTTAGTACATATTTATGTTGTCTCGGAGTAGATAATAGATCATGTCACTTAATTTCATTGGATAAACCAAAATATGATGAATACCATTTCGATCATTTAAATGATCGCAATTGTGATCAAATTGTTATCTCCTTCATTGAATCATGACATTCTTTATATTAGCCAACAAGTTCAATGTTAATACGAGCAAAAAAATAATTTACACTTGATTCATAATTAAATATTTTTATTGTTTTGTGCTAAAGCTTCAGCAAAATGTAAATATCTTTGTTGATAGCACCAACAGCTCTGTGATGTATCGACAAGTTGATCGTTTTGACGTCTTTGGCAACTCGCTGTCAACAAGCTCTTATCAATTTTCACAAACGCCAAGCCAAAGACAAATTTGTTCCAATGTCAGAGTCTGAAAAAACATTTAAAATATTGATTTTAAATTAGAGTTTCTGAAATCAAAGAAAAACATTTGAATTGTACTCACACTCAAAATCGAGTTGGTTAACACTTCCATTTCTCGCTCCACTTGATATTGGTAAGTATTGAAATATTCTTCAACCAAAGCCACACCATTTTGATTCCATTGTGACCAATCGACAAGTTGTCCGTTCATAGTAAAATTATCTGCTTGAATTGAGATTGAGTCGAAATTATCCAAAGTCAATGAAAGGTTCGATATCTTGCAAGTTGGTTCTAGAAATAAGTTGACATGCGCTTTAGCAGTTGCTGAAACTGTTACTTTTCCTATGGAAATTTCTGCCATGCCTTCTCCAACAACATCTACCCATGTTCCATTTGGGAGGAATAAGAAATGACCATCATCCAACTTATACCCTGTCACGAGGTTAAGCATAGGAAATTCATTCGTTTCATTTAGATTCAGGTGAAGAAAGTTGGAACAAGGGTACCAGGACTAATTTCAGGAGTCACCACAGACATGTCAATGGCTCGTATTCATGCAGTTTGTGAGGCTGTTAATGTCGACAAGTTCATTGACTATGTGAAACGAAGTTATGCCATAATGACTGGTGAATGCGATCCACCAGTAGACAGAGCCGTCATAACTACGTTCACAAATCATTTGTTGGGTGCATTTTACAAAAATATTTGCAAGAAGTCGTTGGACAAAGAAATTCAAAAAGTCGCTATTTCTGGAATTGCTCTGATTCAGGAATCATTTGACGTAGATGATCTAAGGCATTACTCTGAGAAAATCATTTATGTGCTGGGAAGTCAAAACGTTGAACGTCATGTTCAAACTGGAGGACTTTGTCAAGGATTTATTTTTGAAAAATGCAGCCATTACCAAAACTATCAGTACTGATGAGTATGAAGTGGATGTGATTGACCTTGAATTGGAGACCAATGACTACTTGTTGCAAGATCAACCATTTTCCGTGCTAAAAATTGACAATCCCTTTTACAATTACTTCAGAAAACTAAACGGAAAAGTGTGTCCACGATTACCACCTGATTTAAATCTTCCGTGTACAAAGCCGTCTCAGAAAGTACCTGGCCGGCAAAACATGGCAAAAATTGTGATCCACCGTTCGATTGAAGTGATACTTTGTACAGAGCTTCTCTCGACCTTCTTGAATAATGTTTTAATGGACCACTTTTCGAGTTATTGCTTTCCTTGACCTCCAGAGGTCATCAGAGTTGACCATCTATTCAATTTTTTTTTCTAAACTTCGACACCGATTGATTTTCATTTGAAATGTTCTCTATGTAAACGCATAGACTTTGTAATAAGAAAACTCATTGGTGTTTTGGTGTTCAGCAATACCAATTGAATGGTTGGCTAACTTAGATGACCTCTGGAGGTCAATCACTCGAAAAGTAGTCCATTACTCAAGAAGGTCAAGCTCTGCACGAAGTTTCATTTCAATTGAACGGTGGGCAATTTTGCCGTGTTACAAATATGCCGGCCATGTCCTTTCAAAGTTGAATTCACCTACATGTTTAATCCTTACACCAACATTGTTATTTGTATTGATTTCCAAGGAGATTTAATTTCCATCATATTTTATTAGCGGACATTCAGAATTCATTGGAAATGGTCGAGCGTCGAGCAACGTTACAGACGACAGTCAACGATCTAAGTGAAGAATTCAAAGTAAAGTTAACTGTTGACCTTCAACTGGGAGATGGTGATGAAAACCCACATTTGAACTACAACTACAGTCACTAAAGAATTATGCTGCAAAAATGTAATCAAGTCGTCAGTATTTATTGTTGCTCCACTCACAATTCCTGAGAGTCGGTTTTCCTTATGTCTTCCAAAAAATGAGGAAGTTCGACAGAATAACTTTTCCTCATTTGGAGTTTTCTTTTAATAAATTCTTTGTTTTGAATTATTCCAGAGGTATAAAATTAAACGCATTTGATTTGAAATTTGATGTTTCCAACCAACGTTGAAATGTGTTGTCAACATTTTTGACTATTTTTTCTGTGGATCGTGGACTTGAATTCACAATACAATGCAATGCAATAGGAATTCTCTAAATTTGACTCTGACGCATTTGAAAAAAATACTCAAAGTGGAAATTTTTAAAACAAATCAACAAGTTGACTTGGAATTAATGTGCGATTATCATTTCGACTTGATTTGAATTTATATTTCAGAAACTACATAAAAGTAATTGTTAGATAACTACAAAATTAAATATTAAATTATAATTCAACTGTCCATCGTCAAACAAATATCATTTTGGGCGACCGCCAATCACTATTTTGGACTTAAGAAAACAATTCAAAAGTTGCACTCTCAAATTTCTGATTTGTAGAATTGGACTCGAGTAAAAAAATCAAGAGAAAAGAACAAAACTTCAATTAAATTGTAATTAATTAACTCCCAATTAAGATGGATTCGTGTGGACAAGATGAGGTAAAATTGTAAATTTAGTCACCGAATTACCGAAGTACACGCTTTTGTAGTAAAAGTGATAAATTTAAAATGTATATAAATTATTTCCCACTTGAAAGAAAAACTGGTTGGCTCAACTAATCCCAGAATGGACGATGGAATTTGTAAAAACTTTTGTTCAGACGGGAGATTTAATTCATAGAGAATTGGGAAATGGAACTGAAAGCACAACAGCGAAAATAGTCAAAGGTGGGGCTAGTGCATTATTTGGTGGACTAAGTACAAAAGCCATTTCCAAAACAATGGCAATTTCCATCGGAGAATTGGACAAACGTAAAAAAGAGAACGACCGACTTGCTCTAGAACATTCCATCAATCCAAATGGAAGAACCAAAGACTTCCAGATGAATTACCGTAAAAACCTCATTAAATGCGCACTTCAAATTTGTCACAGCTACGAAATTCAACTTCGTTGCGTCTACCGAAAACTCAAGAAAAGCCCATTGTCTTTGGGTTTTAGCAAGAAGAAAAAATTAGAGAAAAGTCAAATGCAAGGAATTCAAAGGTTGGCAGCCTACGCTGCCTCTTGTTGTGTCAGTCATTTGATTGAGAAACAAAAGGTCGAGAATCCTCATGTGTCAGTGACAAAACCAAGTTCTGTCTCCACAATCAAGTCTTGGTACAAACAACTGATGGTAGATGGCATCCGTGTTGAGTGGTCGAGTCAAGATAAGGTTTCCATGACAACTGCTAAATTTTTCCGGATTCCAACTCCCGCATTCTATCGCCATGGTAAGGGTACAAATGATGACGAGACTACTGTGGTGGAGATTCTTGCCAAAAAAAATCCGGATGGAAAGGGAGAAAAAATTTGGCGCGAGTTGAGACGACCTTTTGATTTTGAATCAGATCCAGATTATTACAAAAAGCAACCATTTGTCAAGATCAAAATTTTGTTACCTCCATCTGGACATGAAATAAGAGACGTGGGTGATCCATCTAAATTTGTTTCAAAAAATTATTCGACGGAACAAATTGACTGGATCTACGAAGAGCTCATGAGAGACCCAACTTTTGACAAGCCCGAACTACTTTTAAGAAATTTAATCTCAATCAAAGAGACTACTGAAAAGAATGCAAAAGACATGACAGAGGGTTTGCAAGTTCTAGATGACATTGCAGGATGCAACCAGCAAGTCATCACCAAGTTGGATTATGTTGCCTCTAGTCAATCGACATTACTGACCAAATGGACTGGATTGGAGCAGAGACTGAAGTTAAATCAAAAGGGACCAATTTGGTTCAACGTTCAAGACCCCACAGACTCATTCCACGGTCGAGTGTCATTTCTTGAAAGACTTCACGAAGTCATTCAACAAAAAGGAGTCACAATTCTGAGTCAACTAAAAATAATTGGAGGACTTGGTGGAATTGGCAAGACTGAGACTGCACGAAAATATATTCAAGAGTACAAAGACAATTA
>JAQHQX010000028.1:0-29398 GCA_034694425.1 Arrhopalites sp. Gr-Col-00791
ATCGTAAACCCCAACACTTTACTCTTTTCTTAAATGAGAAAATAATTTTAATTGTGAAAAGCAGGAGGAATGTCAAAGTTCTCACTGAACAGACTTTTAATTATTCATTTACAGAGTAAGACTAAAGCTACCAACATTTTGTATGTGCTGAGTGCACACTCAAAACAACTAAAATTGGTGGAATTTCAAGTGTTGTCCGGACAAAAGGAGGGACAGAAGGCCACAATTACCAGAGGTCAAGTTGACCAACTGTCCACCTCATACAATAAACATTTCAAAGTCCAAGCAATCAGACTACTTCCGTATGAAGATTCCCGTTGGTCCATTTTTTAATATTGAATATGGAATTTAATGTTAAAATATTCGTAATTCAAAGCAGCCAACAATTAAATAAACTCAAACTTCATTTTGTAATGAGCATTCAAAATTTCCGCCTGATCAGAGTTGGTTGAGTCATCAGTCGCAAATGAACGGCCAGGAAGTAATTATCAGAATTCACTTCCTACAAGACCAATTCCAGGAATTTGAAGAGACTGTACAGAAAATGGAGGAAATCAATCGCAGAGAAAATTCTGCATAATATGTATTGTTAGTAGCATTAAAAATGGCCTTGTCTAACTGTAAAAATCCAAGGAGGGATCAAACTTTAAGGCAAACATATAACTGTGTCAACTTTAAATTTGTAATTGTGTTTATTGAAACGGTTGACGGTAAACAATAGGGGTATATTTATTCCTGTTGTGAGTCTAGGGGGGTGTGGTACTTGAGCAGTTTCATCAAACAATCGAATAGATTTGCTTGAGACCGTGGACATCGTTCAAATAATCAAATTTTTTTTTACTAAAACATCACCATCCGAATAATGTGGGAAATAATTTATACAAAATTTAGCAAAACCATTTCTCATTCTCTCAAATCTTCGACCGATCTTCTACCTACTTTCATGCGACATATTTTCAAATAAATACAATCTGGTACATTTATCAATATTTCGTCAGCCAATTCTTCCTCTGTTCCTCTGCCTTAATCCAAACGGATTCCAAAAATGTCCACACAACTTCGACAATAAGCACACAAACAGAGACAACAATACCGATGCGAAATAATTTAAAAATTACATCGATATTCGAACTAACAAATCCCAATGGCATAAATCCAACCATTTCATCTTCCTTGTTCGTTCCAGTCACCGAATTGAAGAGCTGCTGCTGCTGTTTCTCCTCAAATCGAATCTTGTGCCACTTCACCCACAGCCAATAAATCCCCGATGCCAGTAATCTCTTCATTCGATTCGGCACCAAATTCCATCCAACAGAAGGTGATGAGGACGGTAAAACTGGAAAAATCAGAAGAATTTGTGGCTGATCACTGAATCGATCTTCATGTCTTTGATTGTGTGCAAAACCCAATTTTGATTGCCTTCGCATGGCAAACTTGAACTTGTTCCAATAGTACTCGAAATCTTCTTTCTGAACGATTAAAACTGTTCGAGGATGGGCCAATTCATTTCCTATAAAGACATCATCCAGCTCCTTATACGAAACGAATCTGGCTTTCGTATACAACCGACTCCAGTACATCGCTTTTCGACACACCGAAATATTTCTACAGTGAGATTCTTCGAATATCTTAAAAATTTCCGCCATCGAAAAAAGCTTTATACATGACGGGATGCAAACGTCAAAGGCATATCTGGAGGTCATCTCGACACGATTGATAAACCCTAAATTGACTATTCCAATTTCTTGTTGAGTTTCCTTAATACTGGTAGCCAAAGGTAGCCTCACAAATTTTTCATGCAAAGCATTATCCGAGTATGGTGTACTGGTAGCGATATAAACCAAAAACTGACCCCGATGTAGTTGAAATTCCTCGAGTGTCGTCCTATTTGTTGAGTACGGAAAAGGAATCGCATAATCCACCTTTATGATTGCCTTGTATTGACTGACCAGTAAAATACCCCCCAGTAACCACCATCCAAATAGAGCCAACTGCACCTTTTTTACCAGATCATCCCGAAATTTAGTCCCAAAATCCGCTTTCAGTTTTTTCTGGGTTTGAGTTCCACAAGATGTCTGTGATTTGGGCTGATCGACCAATATTCGAAAAACTTTATAAATTCCCCTAGCGGCATTTTTGAGCAAAGAATAAAATCGATGCCATCTACCAGTATAGGTTGGAAACTCTTTTCCGTTCAAGTTGCACAATCCAAGCAAAGAAAGATGTAGGAGTGCCGTCAAGAGGATGGTCGATAGGATGAGAAGCCAAACAGAGAGTTCAAATGGCCTCAAATAAACATTTAGAGACCCCATCATCTGTTTTTCGGTACCATCCGTCGTAATGAATGTGTATGATTTGATGAGTCCTGTATACATCGGCAGCATCCTATTTGTTTGAGCTTCCGCAATCAAGTATGTGGCACTGGTACCAAAATGAATATTCCTCTGTGGCAGATTGTTTAGGGGTTTGTGGACTTCATAGGCGATCGACGAGTTGAGACCTAAGAAAAGTGAAGTTACTGCAGAATGTTCCAAAGAAATAGGATCTCTTCGACTGAAGGACGATCTTTGACCCAGGATCAAACTTGGATCTTTCTGAATTGCTTCATAAAAGGGAAGTTCACTCGGTGATTCCCTAAAAAACCATCCAGTATTTGCACCATTTCCAAGCAACTTATTGTGACATTTGATCATTTCTTTGAAGCAATGACGAGACTTTTCCCCGAAGTTTGTTGGAGTGCCTAAACAGATGAAGGATTTTGAACTCATGATATACTTATTTGAACACCGGAAGCAGTAGCAAACCCCTTTAATTTTTAGATGCATGTGGAGCTGCAGTGTGAAAGTTGAGCTTGAGTTTTGAAATGTTTGTAGGTCACTTTTCTTCGGTTTTGGAGCCTGAATGAAGAGGGGGATCGAAAAAACGGGTGGTATTACCCACAAGTTCATATAGTTCGAGCTTGATTGAATTGGATCCGTCACATTTGATTTTGTTTGGGGGAGGATCATATAAATGATGGCGAAAGGTTGCTGGATGGTTTCTGTATGATAAATGTAATAGATGAAATATGGAATTGACTCGGCAGATTTGGACTGCAGGTTCCAAGGGTCAGGTGGGGACTCCTTGATTAGTATCACCGTAAAATGGCATTTCATCCACTTTAGTAGGCACATGGAACGGTCAATATGCGAAAAAGTTTTTTGCCTTCTTGGTGAAAAAATGTCATGCCAATGCGTGTTCAGAAGAATCGCCTCCTTTGACCCGAGAGGACGACCGGTTGTGGGATCACCGACATATCTTTGATGTTTCTTTTTATGGGCAATTACTATGAAGCAGTTGGAGGAATCGCCAACGAAATTATCAAAGTTGATCATTTGAAACTGTGGACTACGTGAGGACCTCGTTTTGATGAACGCCGTGACAAGTTCAAGTCCAACTAGAAGGAGAAGCACAGTTCTCTTATAGAAGGTCATGGTGATAATTTGGATACACCCCAAAACACAGATTGAGAAAGGTAAATTACTCCAAATGATCGATTTTCATGGAGGTCAGTGGATGTGAATTGAATTGAGCGATTATTTAAGTCAGGGGTTCAAATATCGATGCTGAATATTTTGGTTTTGATGAATTTAAATTTTTTTCTTTTGGTTATCTGAATCTAAACTTTCAAAAAAGAATTTTGAGGCTGTTGTCAAATGAGTACACGTCAATTAGGGGTCGTTGATCAACAAAATGTTTAATTTTATTAAAAAATTAAAAATTCTCAAAGTTTTCGATTGCATTTACAATTACAATGAGAGATCTCAATTATTTTTGAGATAGTGGCGCAGAGATTGAATATAAATACGAGTAAAGCTTTAAAATTATGACTTGTGATATTTGATCAAAAGGAAGTTGTTTGAATTGTGTGAGGTACATGCACAATGTAATTTGTGCCAAGTTGGATAAAAATTGTCGGATTTTCTACTGTATCAGGACTTTTTATTGAAGTATTGAAATGATGCCATGACTGAAGGATGGGCAAAAGAAGAGTGGGCAATTCTGTTGACTGTGGCTATTGTGAAATGGAAATATGAGTCAGGAGGCAGCAGATGGACTAAATTATGCAGATTTAAATGTAACTGATTTTCAATGACTCAAGAGACTCTCAATCAGAAATCCGATTCTGACGCTCAGTTAAAATGTACCAAGAATTTTTATTCAAGAAACTTGAGTAAAAATACTTGACTCAAGATCCGCTCTTCACCACAGCACTCGGGAACAAGACGACTGCCTGGTTCAAGTTGAAATGATTAAACTTTGTGTGAGTGAATATGAAGCATGAATTTTATAACTGTCATTTTGACATTGACTACAAAATCAATTTTTTGACAATATCTGGGTATCCCACAGTGTTTTAAAAGGAAACAACTGCAAATTTATGCAACTTAAGTGATGCCAAATGTTAGAGTAGGTGGGGCAAGGGTGAGACAGTTCCTCAATTCGATTGAAATGGACCGCGGGAACCTCGTTGAATAGTCCGTTAACGTCAAGTTATTCTGGTTCATGTTAATGGAAATAGATTTTAGAAATCAAGTGCCAAATATTTGGTCTTTTATGTACAATCAAGAGGATGTTCCATAATTCTAGACCACCTCAAAAATATGGAATTTGTCAAAACAGCCGTCTTTGACGTTTGGAGTTTCCACCAAGACGAAATGAACAACTTTTGGACATAAAAGGACAAACTTACTAACTGATGGCGACAGAGAGCTTGGTGACTTCGAAACGTCAACTCCCCATTGACCAAAGTAAGTCAAGGGGATTGTTCCTCCTAAACTCAAATGTAACCTCTGACTCCATAGTTTCATTGTTCCGTTTTGTACAATCTGATCACCATTTTCAACTAAAGTTCAACAACAATACCTGATGGCTGGTGGCTGGTGGAAATCGTTGAGTTCAAAAAATGGCCATCAACTCTCATCAACAGTTGAGAAACGAAAGTTCTTGACCAAAGTATTTTGATGGGATATTTCACAATCAATTACACTCAGATGATGATCATGTTTGAATTTTAAATTCAAAGAAAATGTGGATTAAAGCAAATACTGCAATTCTTGATTGATAAACATTTAATTCATATATTAGCCATCACAAACACTTGAAACAGACACCTTCAACAATAATAATACATACCACACATTTAAATATAAGACTACAAATTTACAACTAAATTCATCAATCACATAAAGTTGTGATGTCTGATCCATCCAAATGACAGCTGAAGCATTCACAATCAACACAATAAATTCCTATGGTGTCATTAAAAATCATTAAACTGAATTCGGTATGAATGTGCTGACATTCAACTTAGGAATGAGGACAATGGGGAGTTGATGTTGAATGAGGTGGAGGGCCAGTTGTTTCTCCCCATCCACAAAATCACATCCAGTCAATTGACATTTGTACAGGCCTCCGTCTTTTGTTTCAGCTCCTTGACATTTTGAAATTCCGAAAGAGTTGGGGATATTTCCATGGTTCTTCAAATGAACTTTTAAACTATATTTGTGGGTTGCCGAGTAGGGACATTGAGGGCACTTCCAAGGCCTCTCTCCCCTGTGAACCATCTCATGGAGTTTCAGACGTGAAGAACGAACAGCTGAATATTTGCATCCATCGAATTGACATTTGTAGGGTTTTTCTCCTGTATGGGTCCTCATATGCACATGCAAATCGTTGCTGGTGAATGAAGAATAGTCACAATATTTACAATTGAATTTCTTCTCTCCCGTGTGACTATGGGCAATGTGAATCTTCAAATGAGTGGATGTGGTTGTTTTGTGTGGGCAGTGGGGACAAGGGAAGGGCTTCTCCCCCGTGTGGGTCCTCAAGTGAATCTTCATGTTGGTTGATGTGATGGATTTGTAGGGGCAGTGTGGACATTTGTGGTTTTTGATCTTCTCCTTATCCTCCCCACCCAAATGCACCCTCAAATGCCCATTTAATTGTGCTTTTGTTTTGGCTGCATAATGACATTCCCCACATTTAAATGGTCGAACATCCGAATGAATACGAGTCATGTGTTTTTGCAAATTACTTTTGTCGTTGGTTGTGTAAGGGCATTGGGGGCAGGCGAAAGGTTTCTCCTCCAAATGAATCCTCTGGTGGAGATTCAGACTGGCTTTTGTGGTAAATTTTTTGTTGCATTCAGAACATTCGAATTTTCTCTGTTGGGTGTGAACCACATCATGATTCTTTAAAACAGTAGTTGATTGGAATGACTTTTGACATTGGGGATGGGGGCACTTGAAGGGTCTTTCCTCCGTGTGGGTCCGAATGTGACGATTGAGATGGAACTTAATTTTGGTTTTGTAAGTACAGAAGTGACAAGGCCGCATTTCTGAATTTGGAGATAAAGTAAAATTAAATTTGAATCAATCAAATGTTATACGAAAGAAATTTTAGGAAAAATCAGATTCTGATTCAAAATGATTATCAAGGAAATATCAAAGAATCTTATGAAATTGTAGTTAAACTTGTAAAAAGTTCTTGTGACTGAGCTCTTTAAAATTATCTTGATCTACAGTGAAGGTCAAGATACTCAAGATGATGTTAAGATTTATAATATTCAACATGTTCTTCTGATTGTGCTCACGATCTTAGGATTAGGCTGACGACACTAGACAACTCTCAAACGTTCTAATTGTGGCCAAAAAGCTAATCAAATATTTGTTGGTAGGTTGTCCATATGCACCACATCAAGATCTCTCTGTGCGATAAATAAAAGTTGTAATAAGAGGATCCTACAATAAGGTGACAATACAGATGATTTTCATGTGCATTCACCATATTTTCAGCTCTAATGCCACCTAAAATATGAAGTGTCAAATTCAGACGATAAGAAATACAGTTTCAGTCTTCTAAATAACCACTTCCTTAAATTATCGCCTCACTCGAAGGATGTAGTATTACATTTAGGAGGACTTGATTAGTAGGTGTGGTACAAACACGTAGCCAAGCAGAATTGAACTCGATGGTCACAAGAATTTTCCATGGATTTATTTTTAATAGATTGTCTTACTATTGGAGGAATTATGGTGGTTTCATTTACAAACATGAATTTGTGCACAAGGCAGCAAAATGTTGACGAGTGATGACCGGGTAAAATGTTACTCAAAAGTACGGAAATTCCTTAGTGTGTAATGATTAATACGAAAACCTAATAAATAAATTCGGATGTCCTCATTGAAGGAACAAAGATCAAATCTTACCAAAATTATTGGACCACTCAATCGGGCTAATAATTTTTCGTGTGAACCAGAAATTGACTTGAGTTTATAATTTTGACAATTAAAAGTTTTGTGGAAATATTTTTTTGTCTTGAACTCGAGTAGCTGACTGTGAGGATAAAACAGAGAAATTAGTAGGTCTTAGTACATTCGTGGAGGTGAGTGACCCTTCAAGGAACCTCCTCCTTTTTCTTTTTCTGTGGATCCTCCAAGTTGGAAGTTCCGAGTGTCCTGCTGCGAACCTTCAAGTATTTGTAGAGCAATTTACAAGTCAAAGGAATAAGAAAATAAATATAGAAATCATTTTTATAGAGGACTCCACAATTTCAAAGTCCAATAATAAATTCCCTTGCAAGAATAGGAAATCCAGAGTGTCAGTGCAGACCTTTCTTCATTTTGAAGGAATACAGAAAATTCCTTTTTTTAATTTGGCAACCAAGAAAAATCTAAGAGCGAAATACAGACTCGTATTAACTGAGAGACAAGTGGGACCCAATTCGAAATCCAGTGGAAAGAAAAATGTTGAAGGGAAAGAACTTTACTGATTTAATTAGCCAACACATTCGGCTACTGACAGAGACCCACACTTAGTATTCCTAATTATAGCATGAAAGTACTTGGTTTCTTATATAAATTGTCATTAAGGACAACGTAATTGAATTATTTAGTGACACTTAATTACTTTTTGACATCAAGAAATGTTGAAAGGTTCTTTGACAATTTCACACATTCAAAGTCCACCTAATTAAAGTGATGAATAATGATCGAAAGGTTAAACTACGTGGATACCTCACACCTTGAGAAATTTCTTCAGTCTTTGTTTCAGGCTGTTGGAATAATTATTTCAGTGTCAAGTTTCCATATAATTTCCAAAACTAATCACAACCAAAAGTTGTGTAAAAAATCCTAAAAGAACGACAAATAAAAGCTGAGGGAACATGAGGAACACATTGAGAAAAGGACAATCAATTGGTTTTAGTCCTGAAAACTTTACCGGTTCTTTCTTGAATAACGAAATCAATTGAGATCATTTGACTGTGTGTGACTCATCACGGTCTGGCGGGCACATTTTGATTAAAATATTTTATAAAAGTTGACCAATAATTATTTTTTTCTGGAACGAATCTCCTCAATAGATTTTGTAAACTCCAGATCGTTCGGTTAAAAATCTAGAGATTTCCACCTGTCGACGTCCATTTATCACTTCGAAATACCAGTACAAAATTTTTGGACAGTTTACATTTTCTTAGTGGGAAATCTAAAACTGTCGGACAAAAATTTTTTTGTAGGTTTATTTTTCTACGTTGTTCAACTAAATGATAAAATTGTCAGTGAAGAAACTGTCGGATAGAAAAAAATCATTTTTGTCGGACAAAATCAGAATTTTCTAACAATTCATTTGAAAATAATTGACTGTGTGTTTGATTCAAGAATTTTCCTATTCTGATTCGCTCCTATAATTTTACATTCATATAAAATTTAAATATTCATGTAGGGTAATATTTTCTGGGCGTTTGTCACTTTTTGAACGTTATTTACTGTTTTTCAGACGCTGTCAAAATTAGTAGTCATTAACTTTGTGATAGGGTGTACATGTGCCACGGTAAATTGTAGTCGACAATCAATAAAACAATTAAACTTAATCGGTTTGAGTTTAAAAGTTTTCTAGTAGAAAAGGGTTTCAGTCAAATCTCCTTTTTCTAGCAGTAGACACGAATAAGCTTCTGAATTGTACGCGTAGAAATAAATGTTGTGCCAAATAATTCAATTTTATTACAATTTTATTACTTCTGTTAATTAACGGATGAATTTTCACTTTCCTCAGATGATTTCCACTCACTTGATTCATTTTGTTAAAACTTCTGTCAATACAATAAAAATTTAATTTAGACAATTGGAAATCGAGCCATTATTTTAAACCTCTCAATTTGCTTCAAAACTTTGAGCTGCACTTGAATCTACAAGATGAGTAGCGGTTGCTTCTTAAATAGAAAATTTGTGGTTGACAAAAATACCAGCTCAACTCTCACCTTCTGTTCCTTCAGTTCACCTTCTGGTCGAACAAATTCAGACAACCAAAGTCAAGAAGGTTCAGAAAAAGAAGACAAAGTTGAAGTTTTTGGTAAAATTGTTAGCATCGGCTATAAATTAGGATTTCATCCATACAATTATTCCCCAATCGATAAAAGAATTCATTATGATGCATCAAAACGAGGCTCAATTCAATGTCATTTATCCATAATTTTAGTATTTTGTTACGAATTAGTTTTGACTTTTCGTTCCATTCAAGCGTGGACAATTGTAGGAATGGAATCAACTGGAAAATTTACATACACTTATTTGACTCTAATTTATTTTATAATCAACTTCAATCATTGGATCACAATAAAATATTATGGACTTCATCATTTGGTCATCAATTCCATTTTGGATTCAACAACATCGTTGAGCAGTAAGAAAATTCTTGGACTTTGTTCAATGAAGCTCATCGAATCATTTTTAGTAGATAGGAAATAACTTTTTTTCTAGATCCATAATTACGTGTATATTTTCTCAGGTGCTGAACAAGTACAAGTGCAAGTGGATGGACACCGTGATTATGTGAGTAATTTATTTCGGTGGGCCTTCATCTCCATAATTTTTACTACGATTGCACGTGGTGTTCGTGTATTCCGAAAACCAGAATCCTTGGAAATGTTAAGTTCCCTATTGGACAACCCATCGAGTCATTCCTTTGTAACAAAAGCAGCTATTGGACTCATCCATTGTTACATCACAGGTTTCACCTTGTACTTCTTTCCATTTCATGGAATCCCTACTTTTTTGTTTGTGTCCAAAACTGTACCAATTTTACAATGCATCAGGTTCGTTCCCACACTTTTATTATTGAAATTTGTTTCCGCCAGGTGGCACTTAAAATTTCAATATATCAGGATGTGATGGGAAGGTTTTGTTTTCTCTAGGATAGTCCGCGATCGACCAACCGCAACCGAGAGGAAAAGGATCCAAAGGTCAGACCAATTCTTTGGTCATTGCTACGTTGAATTGAGGTCACTCCAATGTTTGTTCAAATCCGTGTACAATTATTGGCCAATTGGAATGGAAGTTGCTATAATGGTAGTGGGAACAGTGAACATCGGTTTGGGTGTCCTTCATGCTAGGATTAGCTACATGGTCATTGGACTATCCATGACTTTTATTATGATCAACTGTTTCATAGCTTATGCGCAAGTTCACCAGGAGTCCATGTCAGTTCTTCAGTCTAGGAAGTTTAATGTCAATCATGTCAATTCACTTTGGTTTATGAAATTCATACCCTCATGTCAACCAATTAGTGTCAATATTGGAAATTTTTTTTATGTTGATAGACAATTGATTTTGACCATCCTCACAATTCTCACAACCAACACAACCACTTTAATTTTTACTTATAGAGAATCGTAACCTTAACAGAGGCTAGAATAATAATAAATATATACATATGTACATTTAAGGGAGGCCCAGGTAGTCTAGCGGACTAGACTGCCGGGTGGTGAAGTACTCCTGCTGGCGTGGGTTCAAATCCAACGAGGTCGGAGGAATGACAAAGACCGTCCACCATCCCACCAGGGTCTCCGCGAGAGGTAGGGAGAGTGTGGATGGAAAGAGATGAGTTGGCAGACTGTTCAAAGCTACGGCTGGTTGAGTCTCTCTGCCCCATTTGTCACCCAAGTCTTCTTCCCTTTGCAAACTGCCATTCACACTTCCTCTTCCTCTCATAGTTAAGTTTACAAACTAACAAATTAATATGAAATAGCAAATGTGTCTGCAAAAAAAACTTGATATCAGTCGAAGCCTGATATCAATAAAGAATTATTATTATTAGATATGTACATTTTAATTTAATTCCACTTAGGGAATTTTGAAAACGGTGGGAATGAGGTATTTTGAGAACAATCAAAGAACTGTGTTGCTGCCGCTGGTAATTTTATATATAATAATTTTAAAATATATCACTTTCTGTAAAAATAGCCGAATTATAATAAGCTAAGAGAAAAATTAGTCCTAGAACCTATGTTATTTTTTGTTAGGAACAAAACAATACACAATAGGCTACGATCAAATTCGTGTCCAATACAGTTGACAAGAGTAAAGATTTGAATGTGGCGGGAAAATACTTTGAAGTCAAGTTAAAAAAAAACAAGTGAATTAAAATTTTATTGGCGGTTTGATAAAGTTCAAAAGTTCCTTGTCAGGCCAATTTGATTGCATATATTTTGGAGTAGTTTTTGATTGAGCAACAATGGGGTCATGTTCACGTGTTCAAAATTGTTTAGGTTGCCCCATTCTATGCCCTTATCAATCTGTTGGATGACCCTCAAAGGCATTATCACTACAAAACGATTCCCAGTCCCCAGTCGGATTCACGATGGAAATGGCTAAAGAATCCATTGTGCTGTGAGAATATTCTGCGAATATCAGAAATGTCGGAAATGGGAATTTTTAAAAATGAAGGAATGGAATTTGTTTGAAATGGTTGGATTTCTTGAGTCTTGTTGGGACATGGCAATGAAAGGTAATTTTTTGGCAGATGTTAGAAATAATTAAAATGCGCAACAGAACAGGGTCAAGATCACAAAAAGTTTACAAGGTAAGACATAAAGTGATGACTTTTTGAACATAGAAATCGTAAAAGTTTAATGTGGATTCCCTTTCAAAATTTCGAATGCCCCCGTCCATGATTCCCCGAACAGGCATCCATTTGACAGTTCGAATGAAATCCTTTTCTAGCAGCATCCAATGGACTGGATTCTCTTTGGATTTGAATTTCTTTCCACTGATTTTCCAAGTGAGTCGAGTGACTTGAACTGAAGTTTTGAATTTTTGAATGAAAAGAGGAAGTTTAAAGAAATTGTTAACAACTAGAGGATAATTGAAAAGTCCATTCATGGCTGCTATTATTGCAACTAAAGAGATGACCGTATGTTCTACATGGAAACGGATTGCAAAGAATGTCCCACAAATGGAGAGAGTCAGACACATCAACTTTGATGCGAAACAAATTCCGGAAAAGAGGGTGTTGAAATAGTTGACGGTCAATTGAATGTGACGACATTCATATTTCACTATTTCCATTTCATTTAAGAGGTCATCAAAATTCTCACCTTTCGTCTTTCTACAAAACAACATCACAATCAATCCGATTGAAACATTTAGGGCTCTTCAAATTTTTTTCAAATATATTTTACAAAATCAAACAGGTCATGAGGTCGTGAACAACTTTTTTTCAAAAGATCAAATTTGAGATACTCAAAAAATATTTATAAAGGATTGTAAAAATTTTTCAAAAAATTTCTATTCTGGGTTAAAATGTCTGACAACATTTGGAGCTTGAAAAATTGCTTAAAGGAGTTTAATTATTTAGTACTACAACCAATTCATCACTTTTAGATACCATTCACCGCCAGTGCCCCTTACAAGTTCAAAGGTCAAAGGTCAGTGGGTCAGTTACAGTTATATTTGTTTGATAAAAGTAAAGAGCGGAGTGACTTTGGTTAGCGATAGCCAAAAACGCTTATGGCTCGTGGTGAATCTTTTCGGATGAAATCCTGGAACCACAGACGATTTCGAAGCACGGGGGTTCCTTTCGGCTGTCGTTACTTTGATGAAAGAAATAAGCTGTAACTGACCCCCAGACCTTTAAACTTATAAGGGAAATGGTGGTGAATGTTAGGAGAACGGTCTCCATGGTGGATGAATGGGTTTTAGTACCATCCCCCTATTATTTCCTCACTCAATCCATTCGATGAGATCTCGAATATGTTGAATCAAACTCAAATAATTGATCGAAACGGCGATGATGATCAAAATGACCATTTGTAACCAGTAATAATAGAGAAGAATTTCAGGTAGAATGAAAATTCCGAACATAATTGAACTGTCTTTCAACTGGAAATTCAAATAGGAAAATAAGAAGCCCGGGAAATTTGGTTTGAACATATAAAGCATCGTCACACAAATTAAAAATGAGTTGAGCGTAAAGTGGATGTTGGTGACTAAAATTTCTTGGAGGTTGAATTTATTCCTGATGAGCCACCGCTTGGACCTGTTTCCATAAAAACTGTCTGGTTTAAACCGAACGTTGTTTAGACACTTTGCCATTAATTGTGGCTCTGCCAAACACAGTTTAGCACCAAAAAAAGTCGCTGTGATGCCGAACACCGAAAACAAAACAAGAAGTACGAGGTCATCGATCGGAATCGGCTCTTCCAAAAGGGAAGAAAATACATGTGAAATGTACTGACCACACCTCAATAGGGCGTATCCCCACCAGAGAGAGCAAATTACTCGACGCCATTTGGAACTCCGAGTCCAGGTCAAAGTCTGTCTGTCCACATCAATTGAAATTGCATTCAAGGCAGCTGCCAATTTCAAACACAAATATCCTGGACGAATTAATTTTGGGGTGAGCATCTTCCAAAATGTTCTCAATCAGGGTTCGATTTCTGCACACAGAAATATGAATTTGTCTGCCAGTGGCAGAAAGTGGCAGAAATTAAAATATGACTAACAGATCTTTTGTGCACAATTAAGTATATTAATATTGGGATAGTAGGTTTTCATATGTAAAAGTATTGAAAGCTCAGATAAAAATACTGAAAGGACGGTGTTTTCCTTGCGAAAAGGATTAATGTACGCTAACCACTTGGGTTAATATTAAATCGAAACCAAACTTAATGACAGTAGCACCAAAAAATAATTCACTCGGATATGACAATTTTTCTGACCCATCAAACAACTGAATTCACGTCTAGAGGGCAATCAGCTGGAAAGATCTCCACTTAGAAATTGTTTGAGATCTAAGCAAGCTCTAATCGGGGTCTTCCTAATTTTATCTCCGATTACCTTCAGATCACTTACAGTTCGTCTAACTTAACTTTTAATATGGTTCAAGTTCAACAACCACAGCAAGTATCAACCTAGGCTCAAAGTACACATTAAGGGCTCTCTAAACATGTATCGCACGAGTCTCTTCGAAGGTAAAGGTTGCACAACTGTACACAATCTTGATGTAAATGCAAAATCTTACCAACATTAAGTTTGTCAGTGGTCAATACCCAATATCCACAACAAGTCTCGATATGCCCTTAAGGGCCACTTGAAGGCCTTTCTAAATTAGTCAGATACTTGTTCCCATGCATTGAGGAAAAATTATGACAAAATTTCAAATATGGAGAAGTTGCAATTTTTCGTGGAAAATTTTCAAACCTACTTTTATAAAAGGTACAAAGTCAACAATCACTAGCCTCGATTTTTGAACAACAGAAATTAATACTTTTCCTAGAATATTGAAGTTGGTTTATACTCTTCGCATTAAAAAATGTGAACTGACACAAAATCTTTTCAAACTAAAAACTGATTTCAAAAATTCAACTAGAGTCGTTCATCATCAAAACAATTCTAAGAAGTTGTAAAGGTAAATGGTGTGTTGTAGAATGTAAGGCTGTTGTTGTTGTGTAAACTGTGTTACCTCTAGCATTTATCCAGTTTCCTGAACTTTGTTGTGCGCTTGTTGTCATCGAGATGTGGCCTTCATTGACGTTAAATGGTCATAGCGATGAGGTTCCCTAGTGTAAACATAGCGTCATGATTCTGCGACTTACATTTGTGTGCCCATTTAACGCTCATGGATCGATCATAAGTATGAATTTGGGCAAGTCAGAAACCAAATAAGGTATGTCCACGGTTCGGTACCTAAAACATCTTTAAATGTGCTCGATGGCTGAATAATTAAGTTTTAATTCCACAACGACTCATAAAGTATGATTTAGAGCCGAAGTGAAATTTGAACTATAGTAAATTGAATTTGTTTGTCAACACCATCCTATTGAAATTAGTTGTGTGAATTTTCAATTTTTGGGAGCAAATGGGCCTGATCAGTTATAGCTAGTTATGTTTGATTCAAGTAGCGAGCGAAGTGAGCGTGGTTAGCGATCTCTGAAAACTTTTACGTATGAAGTTAGTTTAACGGGTTCACTCACCAAATGCACGTACTAGTATCGTTCCCGGCAAAATTCAAAATTCACATGATCCTTCCATTATCGTTATATACAGTGTTACACTGTCAGTGTAGGACAATTGGGTTCTACTGGGTTTTTTGTGTTGTAAATTAGCGCGAGAATTGGGGAAAATTGGAGAAAATTCAAATAAATTCACATTTTCACTCCAATTTACGGCCCAAAACACCCATTTGGATCTGGTCTGTTACGACAGACCCGGGTTTTTCCTACCCTAAATACATGACCAAAATTCTGATGAACAATGTCGAATGATGCTTTAATCAGTCTAAAGAGTTTCACATTCATGAATAACTAAAACGACGAGGTGCTGAGTCATAAATTTAATTGACATAAACTTTCGCAGAGTAAATTGAATTGTCAATCAAAATAATTTACGATGACCTTCACATCGGCGTCAACTCACTTCCTGAAGCAGCTACGTACATTGTAGCCTATTCCCAATTTCTTCATCACGTACACTTCTCTGTACTATATTCAATATTAAAATATTAGAGGTAAACAAGTTAATTGAAATATATTCAGAAAGGTGACGATACATTTTCGGTAAAGAATGTGATTCAATCTACTTTTCTTTGGCCATCTTTTGGTACCATTTAAGCCTTTAAAAAGTATTTTGGGCGGGAAAAAATGAACAAGTTTTGAAAAGACATTCTTCCGAATCGGTGTTATTGACACGAGTCTGATCAAAATATTGAGGTTTTATGAATCATTCTGACATTTTGGTTGCTTATGACACTGAAGTTCATGTTATCTGGCCGATTAGCTTTTTCGCCCATTTGGCACTGTGCTGAGAGAGCCCTTAATGTGTAACTAAGTCTACGTTGAGACTTTGTGATTGTTGACCTTCCACCACATAAAAAATAAGTTAGACGAACTCTGTCGAACTGAGATCTGAAGGAGATAGAATTAGGAAGACCCCTCTATTCGAGGTTTCAATTCTGTAGGATATAAATGAGATTCTGCCACTATAAGGGTCTTCTAGACTTCACACTGGACAATGCTTAGAAAAGTACTTACTGACAAATCTGATTTAGAGACATTTAGGAAAACTGTCGTATTTCAGCTCATTCGAATAGAAGGTGCAAATATATAAGTTATAAGCAAGATTCTCTTTTTATTAACGGCAAAATATTCAAACCTGTCTGGTCTGTTGCACCTGCCTAAAAATAAATGAATATAAAATCCTTCATGTACTGTATGATTGTTCAAACTACTCTAATTTAAGACTTAAACACCTTAATAGGCATGTGGCTAAGGTTAATCATGATATTACTCAATTACTGTTATCTGACTATGATAGGAACTCAATTACCGATTTAAACAAGTTTTGGATTGGGGCTATGGCAATGTTGCACATTTACGGTGAACAGAAACTGTGACGGTAATTACCAGTATTTACCCGTAATTGCGGGTAATTACCCGTCATCATAGATAATACTCCGGAATCTATGTCATTTTTTCAGTTAAAGCTTTGTCTGAACTTTCAATTTTTACTAGAACGTTCAACATATTTACGGGTAGTTTCAGTATTGACACCTCAACTAGTAATATAAATCCCTGTACATTCAATTAAAATTCCAGAACAAAAATAGCAGCCCTTAATTTTTACAGTGAAACTCTGCTACCTCTGTTTAACCAATTTCTAAACAATTCCAACTTATTTACTCTAAATTCCAGTCTCCGTGCTTCGATTTCATGGACATGGACTACATTTTTACTTTCTGCCACCAAATTCTGGGTGACAATTACCACTTTCTGCCACGTTTTGCCGGCCCTTGAACACTATTATGATGCGATTCTCTATTTTTCATGAGCTGCTAAAAATTATAGCCGATTTTATTTACATGCTCAAACCAGTTAAGCATACTCTCGTTCTAATTGAAATAAACGAATTAACACCAAGTAATTTTTATTGTCAAAATGAGTAATTTTTATTGTCAAAATAAGTCACGTCCGTTTAAAATACAAATGTAGAAATAATTTAAATAAATGTACATTAGACTTTGTAGACTAAAAAAAGTTCAGAGGTTTATTATTATATACCAAAATGCACATTTTGCATGCTCAACGTTTCAGGAGCTGAAAGACTGTTCAGACTTTGAATCACAACCGATGACAACCCAATCAAATTTAATTTTTTCTTTAGGATCGTCAAATAAAAATCTTGCATTCTCCGCTGAAACATTCAGTACATTTGGTACTCACATAGAACAAATAATAGTATAAAAGTTAAAGTTATTACAATGGTAAAATCTAGACAGCACTTTTGACTTTAGAGTTGTGCTAATCGTTTTTTCAAATAATCATTTCTCAACTTGAGTTTGCCTTTCAACTCGACAAGATCACACTCAAACGTCTTACAGCATAAATCTTTGCGTCCATCGTCAGTCTATTCCTGAAAAAATCATGAATCTTGAATATTTGAACCTACAAGAACCTGCAACCTACAAGATATTCAAAAACTTTACTGTCACTCAAGAATCTTGAGTCAACATGGTAAGCAGAGTATATAATAATAATATAATAATAGACCAAGGTCTAGTCCTAAACGTTCATGTTCACATCTTGAGCCAATTTCAAGATGACAACATTGTATGAAGCTCGAACTGATAATAACTCTGTGACTTTTCTGACAAGTAAACATACTGGTTGGTGGAGGATAGTAGTATGCTGGAGATGCTGAATAATAAGGCACATAGTTGGTATACCCTTGTCCACGATCCTCATCTTCATACCTGCCATATGACAAACAATTTTTTAGGATCTCCATTGCCAAGCTTCGAGAGATAATCCACAATCGAAACTTGAGCTGGCTTGAGGGTGAATTTCCCCTTTTTGTTCCTCTTTAGCAACTGAACTACTAGTCCTAAGGTTTCTCAGTGCACCAAAAGGGAAAAACTCAAAAACCCAAAAACTCAGAGGAAAAATTCAAAAATGAAAAACTCAGTTGCGAACACTGTAAAAGAACGACGAATAAAAATTGAGAAAACTCGAGGAACACATTCAGAAAAGGACAATCAATTGGCTTTAGTCCTGAAAATTTGACCGGCTCTTTCTTGAATGACGTAATCAATTGATAAAAGTGACTATATTTAATTGCATTTAGGGAATTTTGAAAAAGGTGGAAATGAGATTTTTTGGAAACATTAACAATTAGAAAAGTGTGTTGCTGTCGCTGGTAGTTTTATATATAATAATTTTAAAATATATTACTGTATGTAAAAATAGCCAAATTATAATAAGCTAAAAGAAAAATTAGTTCTAGAACCTATGTCATTTTTGGTTATGAACAAAACAATACACAATAGGCTAAAATCAAATTCATCTCCAATACAGTTGACAAGAGTAAAGATTTGGATGTGGCGGCGAAATACTTTGAAGTCAAGTTAAGAAAAAACAAGTGAATTACAATTTTATTGGCGGCTTGATAAAGTTCAAAGATTCCATGTCGGGTCAATTTGATTGCATACAATTTAGTGTAGTTTTTGATTGAGCAACAATGGGGTCATGTTCACGTGTAATGTTCAAAATTGTTTAGGTTGCCCCATTCTATGCCCTTATCAATCTGTTGGATGACCCTCAAAGGCATTATCACTACAAAATGATTCCTGGTCCCCAGTCGGAGTTCATGATGGAAATGGCTGAAGAATCCACTGTGAGGATATTCTGAGAATATCAGAAATGTCGGGAATGGGAATTTTTAAAAATTAAGGAATGGGATTTCTTAGAAATGGTTGGATTTCTTGAGTCTTGTTGGGACATGGCAATGAAAGGTAATTTTTTGATAAATGTTAGAAACAATTAAAATGCACAACAAAACACGATCAAGATCACAAGGAGATTACAAAGTAAGACATAAAGTGATGACTTTTTGAACATAGAAATCGAAAAAGTTTAATGTGGACTCCCTTTCAAAATATCGAATGCCCCCGTCCATGATACCCCGAACAGGCATCCATTTGACAGTTCGAATGAAATCCTTTTCTAGCAACAAGTTCTGTTTCATCCATTGGATTTGCTCCTCTTTGGATTTGAATTCCTTTCCACGTAATTTCCAAGTGAGTCGAGTGACTTGAACTGAAGTTTTGAATTTTTGAATGAGAAGAGGAAGTTTAAAGAAATTGTTAAAAATTAGAGGATAATTGAAGAGTCCATTCATGGCTGCTATTATTGCAACTAAAGAGATGACCGTATGTTCTGCATGGAAACGGATAGCAAAGAATGTCCCACAGATGGAGAGAGTCAGACACATCAACTTTGATGTGAAACAAATTTCGGCCAAAAGGGTGTTGAAATAGTTGATGGTCAATTGAATGTGTCGACATTCATATTTCACTATCTTCATTTCATTTAAGAGATCATCAAGATTCCCATATTTCGTCTTTCTACAAAACAACATCACAATCAATCCGATTGAAACATTTAGGGTTTTTCAAATTAATTTCAAATATATTTTACAAAGTCAAACAATTTTCAGAACAATTTCAGGCCGTGAACAGTTATTTTTCAAAAAATCAGGTCTGAGATACTCGAAAAATATTTATAAAGGATTGTAAAAATTTTTCAAAAAATTTAAATTCTGGGTTAAAATGTATGACAATATTTGAAGCTTGAAAAATTGCTTAAAGGGGTTTAAATTTTTAGTACTACAACCAATTCATCACTTTTAAATACCATTCACCGCCATTGCTCCTTACAAGTTCAAAGGTTAAAGTTCAGTGGGCCAGTTACAGTTATATTTGTTTGATAAAAGTAAAGAGCGGAGTGACTTTGGTTAGCGATAGCCAAAAACGCTTATGGCTCGTGGTGAATCTTTTCGGATGAAATCCTGGAACCACAGACGATTTCGAAGCACGGGGGTTCCTTTCGGCTGTCGTTACTTTGATGAAACAAATAAGCTGTAACTGACCTTCAGACCTCTAAACTTATAAGGGAAATGGTGGTGAATGTTAGGAGAACGGTCTCCATGGTGGATGAATGGGTTTTAGTACCCTCCCCCCATTATTTCCTCACTCAATCCATTCGATGATATCTCGAATATGTTGAATCAAACTCAAATAAGTGATCGAAGCAACGATGATTGCTAAAATGACCATTTGTAACCAGAAATAATAAAGAAGAATTTCAGGTAGAATGAAGATCCCAAAAATAATTGAACTTTCTTTCAATTGGGAATTCAAATGGGAAAATAAGAAACCCGGGAAATTTGGTTTGAACATATAAAGCATCGTAACACAAATTAAAAATGAGTTGAGCGTAAAGTGGACGTTGGTGACTAAGATTTCTTGGAGATTGAATTTATTCCTGATGAGCCACCACTTGGACCTGTTTCCATAGAAACTGTCTGGTTTGAACCGAACGTTGTTTAGACACTGGACAGTTAATTGTGAATCCACCAAACAAAGTTTACCACCCCAGAAAGTAGATGTGATGCCGAACACCGAAAACAAAACAAGAAGTGCGAGGTCATCAATCGGAATCAGCTCTTCCAAAAGGGAAGAAAATACATTTGAAATGTATTGAAAACACCTCAATAGGGAGTATCCCCACCAGATGGAGGAAATGACTCGACGCCATCTGGAACTCCGAGTCCAAGTCAAAGTCTGCAAGTCCACATCAATCGAAATTGCATTCAAGGCAGCGGCCAATTTCAAACACAAATATCCTGGACGAATTAATTTTGGGGTGAGCATTTTCCTAAATGTTCTCAATCAAGGTCCGATTTCTGCACTCAGAAATAAAAATTTCTTTGCCAATGGCAGAAAGTGGCAGAAATTAAAATATGGCTAACAGATCTTTTGTGCACAATTAAGTATCTTAATATTGGGGTAGTAGGTTTTCACAGGTAAAAATATTGTAAGTTCAGATAAGAATACTGAAAGGACGGTGATTTTTTTAGCTGCAAAAAGGATTAATGTTCTTTATGAACTTGGGTTAATATTAAATGGAAACCAAACATAATGACAGTAGCACCAAAAAATAATTCACTCGGATATGACAATTTTTCTGACCCATCAAACAACTGAATTCACGTCTACAGGGCAATCAGTTGGAAAAATTTCCACTTTGAAATTGTGTGAGGACTAAGCATGGTGTTCTAGACTTCTTCTAGTTCTAGAATGTCCGACTACTGTTGCTTTGTAAACTTTGTCACCTCTAGCATTTATCCAGTTTCCTGAACTTTGTTGTGCGCTTGTTGTCGTCGAGATGTGGGGTTTCATTGACGTTAAATGGTCATAACGATGAGGTCTTCTAGAGGTAACATAGCGTCATGATTCTGCGACTTACATTTGTGTGCCCATTTAACGCTCATGGATCGATCATAAGTATGAATTTGGGCAAGTCAGAAACCAAATAAGGTATGTCCACGGTTCGGTACCTAAAACATATTTAAATGTGCTCAAATGGTTGAATAATTAAGTTTTAATTCCACAACAACTCATAAAGTATGATTTAGAGCCGAAGTGAAATTGGAACTATAGTAAATTGAATTTGTTTGTCAATACCATCCTACTGAAATTAGTTGTGTGAATTTTCAATTTTTGGGAGCAAATGGGCCTGATCAGTTATAACTAGGTTTGTTTGATTCAAGTTACGAGCGTGGTTAGCGAACTTCGAAAACTGTAAAGTATGAAGTTAGGTTAACAGGTTCACGCACCAGATACACCTACCAGTTACGTTTCCCGGCATAATTCAAACTTCACATGACTCTTCCCTGTCCATTGTTATACCCTAATAACCATTTCCGACCATCCGACGTCGGAATCCGGTTGAATGCCGGTCGGATAAGATCGGTTCGGATTTCGACTTAATTCCGACTAAAATCCGTCGTCGTTTTTGGTCGAAAACTGGTCGGATCTGGTCGGACGATTGTCGAATTCCAGTCGGAATCGGGTCGGCTGGTTACTAGGGTATGTACAGGGTAGGACAAGTGGGTTCTGTTGGGTTTTTTGTGTTGTAAAGTAGCCCGAGTATTGGGGAAAATTCGAATAAATTCAAATATTCGCGTCAATTTACGATCCAAAACACCCATCTGGGTCGGGTCTGTTACGACAGACCCGGGTTTTTTCCTACCCCACACTGTGCCAACTTGAATAAAAAAGCGCCTTTGTGAATTAGTTTTTTTTCTGATGAAAAAAATGTATATTTGTTGCATTGAAGGAAAATTGTTGACGGAAAAATTGTTTTTAGAGATTTGAAAATTTTGAGTGGAAATTTTGAGTGGAATACGTATGCACGTTCTATATGTTAAATGGAAAATTGGGCATTTTCAATCATTCAGAACTTTTGATCCGGCAACTTTCTTTTTTAGTACAAAATTCAGCTCGGCAGCTGAATTTTGTACTCAAAACCGGTTAAAATAAAGGTCTTCAACATTTTGTTGGTCGGAGGGTGTCATACGCATGCATTCGATTGGAATCTTAATTGAAATATTTCTAAGGTGTTCAATTGAAAAATTCAAGTTTCATGAATTTTTTTCGTAGGAAATTTTTTATTTCCCAATATTAATATTCTAACACAATGTGAGGAACGGTTGTACGTTTCTATTAAAATTACAATTTTTTTCCAGATCCTCCTTTCGAAATTTTGGCTCAAGGCGCTTTTTTATTGAAAATGGCACAGTGTGTACCCTAAATACGTAACCAAAATTCTAATGGACAATGTCGAATGATGCTCTAATCAGTCTAAAGAGTTTCACATTTATGAATAACTAAAGCGAAGAGGTGCTGAGTCATAAATTTAATTGACATAAACTTTCGCAGAGTAAATTGAATTGTCAATCAAAATAACTTACTATGACTTTCACGTCGGTGTCAATTCACTTCCTGAATCAGCTACGTACATTGTAGCCTATTCCCAATTTCTTCATCACGTACACTTTTCCGTACTACAGTCGGATTAAAGTCAAGGCACAATCGAATTCCAACGTTGTAGAGATGTTTCTACCATCGGTAGCGCGGTCACTCGATGAAATTTTGAAATCATGAAAGATGAGTTTGATGATTTTAAAATTCAAGGATTCTTAGCGCGTGCGGTGTTGCAATTTATGCGTTTTTTCACTGTGCCTTAACTTTAATCCGACTGTATATTCGAGGTAAACGAGTTAACTGAAATATATTCAGATTGTTTTATAAAACAAAGATGAGTAATTTTAGACAATGAATGTGAGTTAAACTACTCTCCTTTGGTCATCTTCCGGTACGATTTAAGCCTTTAAAAAAATTTTGGGCGGGAAAAAATGGACAAGTTTTGAAAAGACATTCTTCCGAATCGGTGTTATTGACACGAGTCGGATCAAAATATTGAGGTTTTATGAATCGTTCTGACATTTTGGTTGCTTATGACACTGAAGTTCATGTTATCTGGCCGATTAGCTTTTTCACCCATTTGGCACTGTGCTGAGAGAGCCCTTAATGTGTAACTAAGTCTACGTTGAGACTTACTGTGGTTGTTGACCTTGAACCACATAAAAAAATAAGTTAGACGAACTGTGTCGAACTGAGATCTGAAGGAGATAGAATTAGGAGGACCCCTTTATTTGAGGTTTCAATTCTGTAGGATATAAATGAGATTCTGCCACTATAAGGGTCTTCCAGATTTCACACGGGACAATGCTCAGAAAAGTACCCTGGCAAATCTGATTTAGAGACATTTAGAAAAACTGTCGCATTTCAGCTCATTCGAATAGAAAGTGTGAATATATAAATTATAAGCAAGATTCTCTTTTTATTAACGGCAAAATATTCAAACCTGTCTGGTCTGTTGCAGCTGCCTAAAAATAAATGAATATAAAATCCTTCATGTATGATTGTTCATACTACTCTAATTTAAGACTTAAACACCTTAATAGGCATGTGGCTAAGGTTAATCATGATATTACTCAATTACTGTTATCTGACTATGATAGGAACTCAATTACCGATTTATACAAGTTTTGGATTGGGGCTATGGCAGTGTTGCACATTTACGGTGTACAGAAACTGTGATGGTAATTACTGGTATTTACCCGTAATTGTGGGTAATTACCCGTCATCATAGATAATACTGCCGAATCTATGTCATTTTTTCAGTTGAAGCTTTGTCCGAACTTTCAATTTTTACTAAGACGTTCAACATATTCACGGGTAGTTTCAGTATTGACACCTCAACTAGTAATATAAATCCCTGTACATTCAATTAAAATTCCAGAACAAAAATAGCAGGTCTTAATTTTTACAGGGAAACTCTACTACCTCTGTTTAACCAATTTCCAAACGATTTCAACTTATTTACTGTAAATTCCAGTCTCTGTGCTTCGATTTCATGGACATGGACTGCATTTTTACTTTCTGCCACCAAATTCTTGATGACAATTACCGGTCATCATAAATAATACTGCGGAATCTAAAACTTTTATGCCATTGTCAACATTTATGATACAACATGTCATTTAGTTAATTAAGTTTACACATTTTAATTAATCCACCAGAAATTCATAGAAAATATTGGGGAAAATATATTGCACGGCAAAAATAAATTTTTCAAAGCAAAAAAGGAGATTCAACTCCAAGAAAGAGGTATCACGCAAAAATGGTGTTTGACGTGAAAAAAAATACTTTCATTCCATAACAATATTTTCACTCCAAAAAATACTTTCGCTCCAAAAAAAGAACCATTTGGAGCACCCATCGTGCTTGGCTTGAATCAAGTAGCGAGCGAAGCGAGCGCAATAAAATTGTAAAAACTATTTTGGGTAATTACGGGTCATGACCTGTAATTACACACCCAATGAGTCCCAGTGAGAAGATTATTGAAATTTTTTTCATAAGTCCAAGACTCTTATAATTGATTTTGACCATCCTCACAATTCTCACAAACAACACCACCACTTTAATTTTTACCTATAGAGAATCGTAACCATAACAGAGGCTAGAATAATGATAAATATATGCACATGTACATTTAAGGGAGGCCCAGGTAGTCTAGTGGACTAGACTATCGGGTGGTGAAGTACACCTGGCATGAGTTCAAATCCCACGAGGTCGGAGGAATGACAAAGACCGTCCATCACTTCACCAGGGTCTCCGCGAGAGGTAGGGAGAGTGTGGATGGAAAGTGCTGAGTTGGCATAGGAGGCAGACTGTCCGGAGCTACTGCTGGTTGAGTCTCTCTGCCCATCTGTCACCAAAGCCTTCTTCCCTTTGCAAACAGCCGTCCACACTTCCTCTTCCTCTCATAGTTAAGTTTACAAGCTAACAAATGAATACGAAATAACAAATGTGTCTGTAAAATAACTTGATATGAGGCGAAACCTGAAGTCAATAAAGAATTATTATTACTAGATATGTACATTTATATTTAATTACATTTAGTGAATTTTGAACAGGGTGTGAATGAGATTTTTTGAAAACAATAACAATTAAAGAACTGTGTTGCTGCAGCTTGTAGTTTTATATATAATAATTTTAAAAGGCATACATTTTTCGCCGCAGTAAAAAAACAGAAACCGCTGGTATTTTTCCGGTTTTCTCTAACCTAGCTCGCTTCGCTCGCTATTTGGATCAAGAAAATCTCAACATAATCAATTCCTGCGGTTTCTATTTTTTTACTGCTGCATTATATATAATAATTTTAAAATTAATCACTATCTGTAAAAATAGCCGAATTATAATAAGCTAAGAGAAATTAATTAATTAGTCCTAGAACATAGGTTAAACTGCTGACTTTAGAAGTAACTGCCATTGGTAATTAATAACACCTTTAGCGTATATTAGTGTTTAAATTAAAGTTATATTCTTGTTCTAAGTAAAAGTCTTAGGACAGAAATGAAATCCTTGAAAAGGAGGGGGGATTTTGGAAGACCTCGAGAATTTCCGGTGCGAGAAAATTTGGTTGTGTGCGAGTTTCTGTAAATATATCTGTGATTGGTTTTTAATAAGAAAAAGTCAGAAAATCTAACATTGTGTTGTGCCTCTCTCTCCTTTACATCATTTTCAAACATTTTTATTACAAAAAACGGTTCATCTTTCATTAAACTGTTGGACAACAATCAACAATAGAGTCGACTACAAAGATCAACGCCCACCCGAGTCTAAATAAATTAATGTTAACTTGGTGCACTAACAAACTGAGAAATAATTAAAATGTACAAATGAACAAAATCACAAGGAAGTTACAAGGTAAGACATAAAGTGATGACTTGTTGAATGTAGAAATCGAAAAATTTTAATGTGGACTCCCTTTCAAAATATCGAATGCCCCCGTCTTTGATTCCCCAAACAGGCATCCATTTGACAGTTCGAATGAAATCCTTTTCTTGCAACAGGTTCCGATCCTTCCATTGAATTTGCTCCTTTTCGAATTTGAATTCCCTTGGACTGAATTTCCATGTGAGTTGAGTGACTTGAACTGAAGTTTTGAATTTTTGAATGAGGAGAGGAAGTTGAAAGAGATTGTTGGTTACTAGAGGATAACTGACGAGTCCTTGAATGGCTGCTATTATTGCAACTAAAGAGATTAGGGAATGTTCTGCATGGAAACGAATTGCGAAAAATGTCCCACAAATGGCCATAGTCAGACACATCAACTTGGATGCGAAACAAATTCCGGCCAAGAGGGTGTTGAAGTAGTTGATGGTCAACTGAATGTAACGACATTCATATTTCACTTTTTCCATTTCATTTAAGAGATCTTCAACATTCTCATATTTCGTGTTTCTACAAAACAACATCACAATAAATTCAATAGAAACATTTTATGTTCACCAAATTATTGACAAAGTGAACGAAATATGGACACTATAAGGGGTCAATATGTTGACTTACTCAATCCATTCAAGGACATCTCGAATATGTTGAATCAAACTCAAATAACTGATCAAAATAATGATGATTGTGAAAATAGAAATTTGTAACCAGAAATAAAAGAGAAGAATTTCAGGTAGAATGAAAATCCCGAAAATAATTGAACTTTCTTTCAACTGGGAATTCAAATGGGAATATAGAAAACCCGGGAAATTTGGTTTGTGCACATAAAAAGCCACAAGACAAATTAAAAATGAATTGAGCGAAAAGTGGATGTTGGTAACCAACATTTCTTGGAGATTAAATTTGTTCATGATGAGCCACAACTTGGACCTGTTTCCATAAAAACTGTTTGGTTTAAACCGAACATTGTTTAGACACTGGGCAGTTAATTGTGGCTCCACCAAACACAGTTTACCACCCCAGAAAGTCACTGTGGTGCCGGCAATTGAAAACAAAACAAGAAGTACGAGGTCATCAATCGGAATCGGCGTCTTCAAAAGGGAAGAAAATGCATCTGAAATGTATTGAAAACACCTCAATAGGGAGTATCCGCACCAGAAGCAGCAAATGACTTGACACCACCTAGAACTCCGAGTCCAGGTCAAAGTCTGTAGGTCCACATTAACTGAAATTGCATTGAGGAGAGCGGCCAATTTCAAACAAAAATATCCTGGACGAATTAATTTCGAGGTGAGCATCTTCCAAAATGTTCTCAATTAATAATCTTGAATGTAGTCAACAGAAACAATTAGAGCTCAGTTTAGATGGACACTGAAAATAAACGAGGAAAAATGAAATAGAGTTTTTTAGAATTCTTATTTGCAAAATGTTTAATTTTTATTTGCGAAATGATTAATTCTATTTGTCAAAAGAAATTATTCCCCATTTAGTTTGTAAGTGGTCAATACCCAATAACAGCAGCAAGTCTCGATATGCCCTTAAGGTCCACTTGAAGGCCTTTCTAAATTAGTCAGATACTTGTTCCCATGCATTGAGGAAAAATTATGACAAAATTTCCAATATGGAGTAGTTGCAGTTTTTCTTGGAAAATTTTTAAATTTAGTTTTATAAAAGGTACAAAGTCAACAATCACTAGTCTCGATTTTTGAACAACAAAAATTAAAACTTCCACTAAAAATGTTGAAGTTGGTCTATACTCTTTCGCATTAAAAAGTGTGAACTGACACAAAATCTTTTCAAACAAAAAAATGATTTGAAAAATGTGACTAGAGTAGTTGATCATCACAATAATTCTATCAAGTTGTAAAGTAAAATGGTCTGTTCTAGAATGTACGGCTGCCGTTGCCATGTAAATGCTGTCACCTCTAGCATTTATTGAGTTTTCTGAACTTTGTTTTGTGCCTTGTTGCCCTGGAGATGTTCATTGACGTCAAATGGTCACATAATGAAGTCATAATGTACCAATAGACCCTTCTAGAACACTTGAGATCCCCTAGAGGTAACATGTCATGAATCTTCGACTTGTGTGACCAATTAACGCTAATGGATAGATCAAAAGTATGAAGTATGAATCTGGGCAAGTCAGAAACTACTTAAGGCATGTCTAAGATTCGGCACTTAAGACACATTTAAATGTGCTCAATGGCTGAATAATTAATTTTCAATTCCACGAGTCGTTGTCTACAACCCATAAAGTATGGTGTAGAGCCTATAGAACCGGAGTGAAATTGGAACTACAGTAAATTGAATGGGTCTGCCGACGCTATTCTATTAGGCGTCATGTGAATTTTCAATTTTTGTGGGCACATGGACCTTTGTAGTTATAGCTAGGTTTGTTCGAGTGAAGCGAGCTTGGTTAAAGATCTCCGAAAACTCATGCCTGAAGTTCGGTTAACGGATTTACTCACAAGATGCACCTACCCGGTGAATTTTCCGGAAAAATTTAAAATTCACATGCCTCTTCCCTGTCCCTAATTGTAATATATACAGGGTAGGACAAGTGGGCTCTTTTGGGTTTTTTGTGTTGTAAATTGGCCCGAGTATTGGGGAAAATTGGAGAAAATCCAAATAAATTCACATTTTCGCGTCAACTTACGACCCAAAACACCCATTTGGATCTGGTCTGTTACGACAGACCCGGGTTTTTCTGAACATGTCTACATAACCAAAATTCTGATGGACAATTCTGAATCATAGATGAAGTATACTCCAAATAGTCACATTTATGAGTAACTAAAATGACGGAAAACTGAGTCATAAATTTAACTGACATAAACTTTCACAAAGTAAATTGAATTGTCAATCAAAATAACTTACGATGACT
>JAQHQX010000029.1:0-29002 GCA_034694425.1 Arrhopalites sp. Gr-Col-00791
AATAAAAATTAACTTGTTTTTACAATAAAAATTAACTTGTTTTTACAATAAAAATTAACTTGTTTTTACAATAAAAATTAACTTGTTTTTACAATAAAAAAGACTTTTCTTGACAATAAAATTTACTTTTTGTTAATTCGTTTATTTCAATTGAAACTGACCCCGTGTATAACTATTTTAAAAGGAAGCTATTTTTAATAGAGATGCAGTAAAAATGGGTGTATGGAAAGTTCATCACGGGAAATTCGACACACGAAAACTTCATCACAGGGAAATTTTCACTTCGGTGCGAGTTGTAAGTGTTTTCGGATTCATCTAACTGCTCGCTTCGCTCGCAACCTCAATAAAATAAATCTCCACTGACATAATTCGTCAATACGACCACACCAAGCATGTGTTGACTTTCCCGATGAACTTTCCACACACCCACTTTTACTCTATCTCTATTAAAAGTAGCTTCCTTTTAAAATAGTTGTTACACACGGGGTCAATTTCAACTGAAATAAACGAATTAACAAAAAGTTATTGTCAAAAAAAGTCATTTTTCTTGTAAAAATGAGTCATTTTTCTTGTAAAAATGAGTCACTTTTATTGTAAAAACAAGTTAATTTTTATTTTAAAAAAAAGTCATTTTTATCGTCAAAAAAGTATTTTATTGTAAAATGAGTCATTTTATTGTCAAAAAAAGTATTGTCAAAAAAAGTATTGTCAAAAAAAGTCATTTTTATTGTCAAAGTGAGTCATTTTATTGTAAAAATGAGTCATTTTATTGTAAAAATGAGTCATTTTATTGTCAAAAAAAGTATTGTCAAAAAAAGTCATTTTTATTGTCAAAGTGAGTCCTTTTATTGTCAAAAAAAGATTTCCCCTTAAAAAATTTCATAAGAATGAAAGTAGCACCATTTTCAATTTGACATTCAACACAGACCAATCTGAATCTCAATTTCGATTTTTTGCAAATGAAATTCTTTCTCTTGTCAATCAAAGTATATGATTCAACGAGTCAGCTGGGGAATATACCGTCGAAAGTTCAGCATCATTTCATATTGCAGCCAGGATCAATTTGAGACTCTCTGACAACCTTCTTGTTTCAATTGGTCAAACAAAATCATTTACATTTATTACAGCTGACAGCGTCCATCAGATCAAAATGTCAAGATTGGGACTTGCTACATCCCCTTTTCAATTACAAGTTTGGAAAATAATATCCCTTTTCTTAAATTCAAAATAGTGGCGGCAAGAGCGGAGAAGCGGCTGAGTGGAATTTCAAATTTCTAAGGTCTTCATTCTAAGGTTTCATTTCAAAATCGTCAAACATTTGTTCAAATCATTTGTTCTATTATTTTCATTCACATTTAAGTAATTTAAACAAGAAAATTGTGTTCCCATTCTTCAATGTCTTTTCCACAAGGTAAGTAAAAAAAATTGAATTTCAATTGTATTTGTTACAGAGGTCCCACTGTTGTATTAAAATCAAAATTTCTATTGACAGAAACTTAAGTCAGCAAAATAATTGTTTAATCATATTGTCTAATATTTTAAACCTATTTGGTGTATTATTTAGGACGAGGTCAGTTAGAGACAGAAAAAGTCAATTTCGTTGGTTAAATATCACATTAAATAGACATTCAAAATTTGTTTTTTTACAGGAAATTTGAGTCAAGGAAGAATTCCTCCACAAGAAAGAGCTGAAACATTATTCGCTTATGATCTATTTGAAAATACACCTACTGGGTCATTTCCTTCGAACATTCCGGTGAGTGAAAACTAATTTAATTGTATTTGAATTTGACCAAAATTTTTTATTTAAATTGTCCAAAGGTTAAATCACTTGTACTTAAAAGTTCTGTTTGCTTTCAATCCAAATAAAATCAACCTCACAAGTTGTGATTATGCCCATGGTTGTACATGTTGATATACAATTACAAATTCTTTGCTTGTCGTTTGTAGCCTATACAGCAATCGGTTGCTGGGAGTAGTAGAGATTTGGCTGTCCACCCGGGCCCAGAAACCGTCCAGCCATGTAAGTGTCAAGTTTCATTTGCTGGCGATAAAATGTTTGCATGACAATGACAATGATTAAAAATTGATAAAGTAAGTGAATGTCACTGTAATATTTCAAAATGTTATACTTTTCGATAGTTCTACATACTCATCTAAATACCAAAGCAGGACGGGAAAAAGCTCAAATTGAGATAGCCCAGAGGCGAATTGCAGTGAGGGAACGTGAAATTTTATTTAAAGAGAGAAAATTGGCATCTGATGAGAGAGACAAGAAGATTAAGACCTTACATGAAATGTTAGAAGGAGAGCAAAGACAAAATCAAAGAGACAGGATTAATGCAGAAATCATGAAGCTGGTCCAATCTCAAGTTTGGACATTTAAAGGAATAGAATATTCAATGCAATATCGTCCGGCTATGTTTTTCATATCTCGTCATCGCCTTCATCCCCGATCTAAGAAACTCGAGATTCTGAATGTCGACTCGAACTTGAATTACCCACAATCTCGTCCATCAATTACTCCTATTGAAATATCGAGTCAGCATTCGATCAAATGTGACCCTGTGCCATAAAACTGGATTTTACGGTATTCAATTTATCCACTAGACATTCTCTCATTGTTGCACGGGATATATCAGACGGCCGTAAAATTCAGTTTTTTCCATTTCCATATGCCTAAATTATTTAAGCAGTCCCTCTTTGCCTTCTACTCCATAGCCGGACAATATTGCCAAGTGGCTCAACAACAAAATTACGGACATTATCAACAAAATTTTTCATCAAATTTTCATTAGCCTTAGGATATTAAAATTAGAAATGCGTCAAATGCTCTAAGAATAAAATTATAAATGAATCTAATATACAATCAATAATACCACTATCATATAATAATAATAATAATAATAATAAATGTTTGGATAATAATACCATCTTTATAATTATCAAAATTAGCAAATTATCTTCTTAAAATGTCAAAATTTTTAAGCAAATAATAATAAATCTTAATTTCTACTTGAAACATCCTTTTATATTTCTGTTGGTTTCTTTTGTCTCAGTAGAGTCATTTTGATTTTAATTGTTAGGAAAACAATGTCAACAATTTATCCGTCTTAAATTTTCTATTTTAGATGGGGTTGTAATAAATTAAAATACATTTACAGGTTACTTTATAAGAAACACCCATTCAGCAAGAAGTTGAACAATGTCAGCTCACTAATTAATTATTTTCAATAGGAATTAAACTTATGACTTGATTTTGTCTGTATAAACAAAATTGATTCAATCCTCAATCCACACATTTTATTACAAGTACTTTAAAATTTCATTTTTTTCATTCCGTCATCAAGTTGCCCTTTTGGTGATGCACATTGGCCAAATCCTTCATTTCAAAGTAAATCCCATGCAATTCCTCTACAAATTTCAAGCATAAAAATTAAATTTTCATATTATAGAAATATTTTGTATTTTCTTTAATTAAATTAGTTTTTAAGGTTTTAAAGTTTACCTTGATTGAAAAATGTGTGATCAAATTGTATAACTGTAGTCAGATGGGACATCAACGTAAATGCATAAATTCCGCTAACAGAAGACAGTGGAAAAGCATCCACCTTGCAAGGGCACATCAAAATCACTTCCAATCTCCTCAAATCTAATTCCAGTTTTAAAATGTCCATAAAAAATTGTCCAAAAAAATGATCTCGACTAATTCAAAAATTTTAAAATAGCGCCAAATTTGAATCTCCGATCAAAATTCAAAACCAAAAGAACAGCTGCTGTACACAACTTTACAAGTTTGCAACTGATCAATTCAAATTTCGCGCCTTTAGAATTGTTTCCAACTCCAACTCCAACTCTTTACTCTTTTACCCTTCAAATTACAAATGGACGGCTGGATCCGCCAACTTTCAAATCCTTGAACCCTCTCATGTCCTGGTCCAAGTGCCCAAAGCTGATCACAAACTTCTACTTGAAAACCCGTAAAGGCTGAATCTAAATTAATTCCATTTTCAGGGAATTGACTAAATTTGATTTGAATTTCTTTCAAATGACTCCACAATTGGAATGCTTGAGGTAACATTTGAGGTAAATTGTCCTCTTCTGATTGAATACAAAGTTTTGTAAAATTTGGACAAATTGTATATAATTTCTGCATCCAGTTCAAAGTTGCATCATCACAAATCTTGAGTGTCTCAACTGTTGGGAGATTTCCTCGATAGGCATCAGGATTTGGAAAATAATTTTCCCATTTGTCATCCATACACAAAAGTCCTGTACAATCTAAAACCTTAAGCTTAGGAAAAGTTTCAGTCAAATTGATTCGTTCCTGAAAGATCCTTTGACCTGAATTGAATCCCATTTCCAAAACAGATAAATTTTTTAATCGGGGTAATCGAATCCTAGTTCGTTCACACACTTCAGATAATTCCAAATACTTCAACGTGTCTCGACTTGAATTGAGCAGATCTTGATAAGCGTTGGAGAGGGCTAAATTTTTGTCGCGGACTCGAAAAGTCAATTTGTGTAGCCGTAAACCAGCTTCTGCTAATCTGGTCCATGTTTCTGGCTTATCATTTTGATGACAATCAAGGTCATGGATTCCAAATACTTTTGAATGTTTTGTAACCAAAGTGACATCGTCACAATTTCGAAAGTTTTTGACGATTTCAAGGTTTTCTGATCCACTTAGAATATTATGGGCTGTTGGGGTCGCATATCCCCATTCAAAGATTTTTAAAAGAGGAAGTTTAATTTCATCTCCTGGATCATTCCACAAGTATGAAAAACCAGCTATAGTCAAATTTTCAATATTTGGTGCTTGTTCAAGAAGAATTTTTTGAAAGGTGGGTTTCGATGTGATTGAATTTCGGTAGAGGTACAAAGTTTTAATTTTAGTACCTTGCAAATTGAACAAAGTTTGTGGTTCGTAGTGACCGAGATCACCACCTTGAAACATAAAGTCAGAACAAGGAAAGTCTGAACTATTTTCAAGCATTTGATTGAACACTTGGAGATGACTTGAACCCCAAGTGACTTCAGGATAGTACTTGACCACATTTTTATTTTCTAGGGAACGACGAAATTTTTCCCGCGTTTCATCAAAAGTCATTTTTACTTGGCAGCAATCGAGTTTGTAAAGAACTTCATTTGATATTCCTTTCCATGTTTTGTTGATTAAACGACACAGTTTCAATTCAAGGAATTTCATTGATGAAATTATTTTGTGGAGAACCTACAAATATTTTTTTAAATTTTCCTCTTAATTTTAATTTTCTAGGGCAGTTTCAATATTCAAGAGAAGTGGAAATTTTGAAATTCGAATTGTTCAAACCTATAAAGACTAACATGCTCTATTTTGAATCTTAAAATTTTAGTGGCGGGAATTTTGAATTTATATTTTTATTGGAGAGCTTACCAGGGGATTATGAATTGCCCGGGCCATCGTTTCCATTTGCTCTCGGGTCATGTCCAGATCAAAGGAGTTTGGAAGAATTCCCTCTTCTTGATGGACTTGAGGTACATTTTCATTTTCCATTTGACCCGAGTCAAAAATTTTAGATTTTTTTGATATAATTTCAAAATCGTTGAAATGACTGAGGGACATTTTAAAATGTTAGTTTAGAATAAAGCAAAGTAATAAAATGAAATTGTAAAGTTGTGTGAGAGTTTAAATGGACGAGACTGGAGAATGTGGAGATGGAATTAGATGTGAAAATAAATTTTGTTTACTTGGGTTCGTGTAAAAAATCCCAAGGTTAAATGTTGGTTAATTTTGTTGACGTCAATAATGGATTAAGAGTTATCAATAAAATTAACCTTTATGACAACTTAAGCCGCATTGGTTGAACAGGAGTGAATTGATGGTGAGCTCAATAGTGTACTTTTGTTGACATATTTTTGACATCTCAGGGCTAATTATCAATTGCGAATTGGAGTCCCTGAAACTCAAAATGGAATAGGGTGTGGGATCATGAACCTGGAAAATTATTTTTGCACCCATCACTCACTCAATTGTCAGATAATTAGAATCACAAGTTAAAATTGGATTTAATTGGAAAGATTAGAAACTGGTGCAAAAGGAAACAGTCGGGGAGATCATGTCCAAATCGTGGAAGCTCAAACGATGTCACTTATAAATAAATATTAAATTAAATATTGAATGAAATGTCATTTAACGCACCAACAAAATCAGGAATTTGAACAACACATTTTATTTAATCGACCAATAGATTTTTTAATAAATTAAAGGTTTCAAGTCAACTTTGAAGTCAAACAGTTCTTTATTGTAGACAATTTAAATATTCAAAAATTTTTAAAATTCTACCCGATTATCAGATTATCCATGAGATTCCAGGTCGTATTTTAAAGTTAATGTTTGCAAATTATTTTTATTAAATGGTTTCGTTAAAAACTTGTGCTGTCTCATAGAGGGTGGAATGGAAGTTGTCATAGTGATGACTTACCGTAAATGTTCGCGTTATAGGCCCCGGTCATAATGGAAAAAAAATCCTTTTGGCCTTGTGTACGTTCATGTATTCTTATGGGCTATATCCTGCGACGGTCCATAACGCGAACGGGTCCTATAACGCGAACATTTACGGTAATGCTCCGTTGATTTTAACTGAATAGGCCGCTTTCAGAAGATACAACTTCATTTTAATTTAATTAAATGTACAGCACATGTGAATATATTTTACTTTTCAGCTAGATCAAAATTGTCATAGCGGGAACTATTTGAAACAAGACAACTTTTTCGTTATCCGACGTTCTCTGCTCCTGCACTCGGAAAATTTGTGCATCTCAAAATACAAAATGAAAAAATGAAGTCAATAGTTCAATGATAACTGGAGTTGAAAAATGATGATCTGTTTGAAGTTGATCTTTGGCAAGAGAAATTCTCATTTCATCAATAGGGATTTTGTTGGCTCGAACAACGAGCATCAGAACTCTGACAGGTTGAGACAAGGGATCGATGTACAATTTCAAGCTCATTTTAATTTAATTTCGAGTCAATTAAGTCAACTAAATCAGATTTTTTAAAATACGAACAAATTTTTTACAAAAAGCTTTCAAATTTTCAAATACGGTTAGTTGAAAGTGAATGGATTTGAAATGCCTAAAAAAATCTTTTATGAAATACAATTTCGGGTTCACATGTGAGATCAGAGCAGATGAATTGACATTGAAATGAGTCACGAGTTGCAAGACCTGACAATTCTCCTATTCAAAATCTTCGCTATCCCGTTCATTATTTCAGTCAAACGTCAAGCCAATGGAAATTTCCAAACTCACGTACTGTCACTTATGCGTCAATTTAAATATGGCAGGTGAAAACCTCTATGAAAAATATGAGAAATTGGTCGTTATGAAGATAATGACATTGGTGAGAGATCATTGAAGACAAGTGTGGGCATATCTGATACCGAAAATATCGAATTAATTCTAATTTATTTTCTGGTCATCTCTAGTAACAATTTTCTCTTGTTTACTAAATTCTCTGAAAAATTTAGTAGGATGAGCTTCAATTCCAAGAATACTGTTCATATGTAGAAAACTGTATTAGCTGAACAGAAGGTATCTGTGACCTTTCCCCAATTGAACACTTTAATAAAGTTTACAACAAGTTACTGTATGAGGGTGCTTGTATAAACCTAAACATCCGGTATGAAATGCTTGACTTTATTTAGCTTCCTGAAATTGAATGCAATGATAGTACATAGACTGTAGTATGATAAATAAAAGTAATTAATGATTCAAAAATTTTGCAGCCGATGCACACTGGATCAATTTGCGTTTCAATATAAACGCAAATTGGGGCTGATTTTTTTTGTCACCCAGATTTGGAAAATGAAAGTAGAATTGATGTGGGGTTGATGGAAGCACTATTTGGTCAACATTCAAAATTTTGGAAAATTATCCTGTGGTGCAAAACTTATCTTGAAAATTCTAAATTGCATTCAGGTTCATTGGAAAACTACCAAACTTCACTGCAACCTCAGTCCGTCCTGATCCGACTAAAAAACCACTATGATTTTTCAGGCTCTATTTGTACTACAAATGGAGCTTGTAGTCAACGATTCCGCCACCTTTCGTAGAATTTTCTAATTGAAGTTGGTTAATTTTGCATTTGAAGACATGGAAGTACAGACTAACATCACACCTTGTTTTCAAAATTATCAGACACAATTTTAAAATTATATTTTGAATTTGGTCAGGTAGCGGAGAGGTCTCTCAAGTGAAAAAAGTCATTAGACACAAAATTCGCTTTTTTTTTAATCTGGTCCAGTGTGGATGGTGGAATCATTGTGAAACGGGAATTGACTTCAAATTACTGTAAAAGGTATCTCAGGGAAAAAATTGAAATGTCAGAATTCTCCAATTGGTATTTTCCCCATCTGCTGACCTCTATTGTGGTAATTGCACTTGACCTCTCCCAAAAAATCGCAAAGAGCTGCTGTGATATTTCCTTTATACTGGTTCATATTAGCTGCAGACCATTCCTTTGAGTCAACAAGCATCCAAGGCAGAGACTTTACTTTTGCAAACTCGGCCGCGACTTTTGTAATATTTACAGTGAGTGGGTTAGTAACGCACATATTATAAAACTTTTTATCCTCTGCATCAACATGCAAACACAATTCAAGACTTTTTCCAGATTCCAGACAGTGAAGAACTTTCATGCGGTTCGGAGCATCCAGACGTAAGCAATTGTGTATCAAATTTCTTCTCAGCTGAAATTTAACACAGTAATGTATGTACATACTTTCAATTTAATCCATAAATAATACAGTTATCCTTACATTCTTTCCGTCGCCAATCGGAAAATATACCAGAGATATATATTTGTTCCATTGGAAGGGAGTCAATTGTGCCAAGAGATGATCAGATTCATTAGCAGCAGCGTCGTAGAAAAACTTCACAGAAAGGAATTTATTTTTTCCGCCAAGGCGACTGTAATGCTTAGCTTGATTAAAAACCATCGATATACGGTTCAGCGTACTTGAAAGTGATCTTACTGCAAACCGTTTAGCAGGGCTAGATTTTTCCAATAGAATTGCTAAAGGCAGTACGGCCTCATTAATCCTGTACGCCAACTCTTCTACCGGCTTTTTGAGAACATAAAACCTATCTCCAGACGGTATGTCTCTGCTCGCTAGGTGAATAAACTTTGAAACAGCCTTTTTAAATAGTTCCGGTAGGTGATTTGCTGAATTCAATATCGTTTCGTACTCGGAAGTAACGTTTTTATACTTTCGCATGATTGCTATCTTGGCATTGGAGATTTCATCCTCCATAAGATTTTGCGCCTTGGCATGTAACGTAGAAATTTTGTTGAGTTCCACTGCTAGTTCTTCAGGAGTTGGTGCAGTATCTGATGCTTTGAATTACAATAAACTAGATTAAAAATTTTACCGAGAAAAGCGTTTGCGCCAATGTAATACTCACAATCCTTGTTAGTATGACAAGAGCTAAAACTGTTGCAGCGAGTTAGTTTTAAGTGTCTTGTTAATGTGCCCATAAAGAGCTAAGAAAAATACAACGCCTTTCCACGATGGCTGAAAATCTCCAAAGAAACTGGAAAGATTTCCAAAAATATATACATGCTTTTGTGATTTTTGTGCCAGAATTTAAAAGGACTCTGTCGAATAAGTTTCAAAATCCGGCCTTGTTGCAAAACTTTGAAATATTGTCAGTCGGTATTCGGTCACTCCCTGCAACATGTATGGACTGATGCCTATGCATGGAGCGGATAAAAAAACGGAGAATCTGAATTTTACCTCCAGTTTTAAATCAGGGCTCGGCCTCCGGGAGAAACGAAACATGGGAAATCTTTGACCTAAGAACCGCTTTGAATCCCACCCTAGAATTTCATGTAAATTACGATTAGCATAATGGCTAAATATAAAAATCATTGTTGCTAAAATGGCAGCCATGTTTTTGGACCCTTTTATAATTTTGCATGCTTTTAAATGGCGCACATATAGGATGATTATTCGACCGCAAGTTTCTGGACGAGACTTTTACAAGTCTAGGTCCAAATTGGGAGGGGAATACAATACTACTCATTACATTAATTAGGTTCTTTTTTTTCATAAAGCAATTTATTTCATACCGTTTCATTTTTGTTTCAATTTTTCACGATTTTTCAGGGTTTTTTTTTTGTTTTTAGGGAAGCGAATGTTCCTTCTAAAATCACTTTTTCTGTCTGTCCGTCTGGCACTTAGTGACTCGTGTTCTCTGTACAAGTACGGGGTAAAATTAAATTTCTGTTTTTGGAGCTCTCTTCGGTTGGTTACAAGCACAGTTCCGTTGTTTTACAACTAAGAAATTATTAATTCACCAGCTACGGAGCGAAGTGAGTGCAGAACTGCAACTACAAGGCAAAGTGAGATTTCAGTTCTGGGAGCTCGTTCCTGACATTACAAATTTAATTTCGTGTTTCCAGTCAGGAACTACTAACTTAGCAACTTTTGAGTAAAATGATATCAATTCACTAGTCGGTAGTGACATTATCCACTTACCCAGTTACCATCAAACCTCAAACTACCCAAAATGACATTGGAGCTATGGCGCACAAAATTGATTCAAGCTACTTTGTACTTGGTCAGCCGTAAGTGTTTCCGGAGTTCTATAATCTACCTCGCTGCGCTCACTACTTCAATCAATTAATCCCACTTGACCTGAGGTCAAGGGGGTGGATGAATTGTAATTAGGTTTGTTCGATTTAAGTAACGAGCTAGGTTAGAGAACTACGGAAATACTTACGGCTGCCCAAGTTATTTGAATCAATTTTGTGGAAAATAGCTTCAATGTCATTTTTGTGCAGTGACCATTGACCCACTACATACTAACCCGTTGACTTAAAATCCACTGAATGAAGTTTTACAGTAAATGTGTAATGTGTAACCTTAGTGGTTAGTGCATGATGGAACTACCGCCAGAGGTCATCCTTAAGACCGAATGGTGGGAGATGAAGATGGTCCGAAGGCATCCTGGAAGCAGAGAAAATGTTGAGGAACTTATCCACTTACATACAGGCCAAAAAAGCTCCAATGTCATTTTCTATCAGTTTGAGATTTGACTGTCAGTGTGTAACTTTCTAAGTGGATAATGTGACTACCATTCACTAATGTACGGGGTAAAATTGTTACTACTGGGCAAAGTTATTAGTTTGTTTTGGAAACTTGTATAAAAGCTACAGCTTCCCCTCGACAGAATGCAATTCGGCGGCCAGAACTGTTGCAAAGTGACGGTTTTAAGATTTTAAAATCAAACTTTCAAATTTAATGAAATTCAAAGTTGTAGCTTTTTACTGAAAATTATGTTGGATAAATCGGCTTTACAATAAAATGAATTTCATTAAAATCGATTGACTACTTTTTGAGCGTTTTCAATTCTAAGATGGACCAAGTTCTTGTTTGGACAATTTTGTTCAACGTCGTGTAAGTCACAAGTGAGTGCAATGTTGCGGTCACATTTATTTTCGGGCCAAATTTTCTTATTTTAACCGACCGGTTGCTTTCCATATTAAAAATGTTGGTACTTTTGTCCGCAATATTACTGAAACTCATGCCGAAATGTAACGGTTTGTTTGTAGAATTTTGAAATCTGTAGAATTACCATTAATTTTATAGAACTTTAAAAAATTCTATAAAATAAAAAAAAATTCCATAAAATAAAAAAAATTGTATAGAATCACCTTTAATTCTGTAGAATGACAAGAAATCCTGTAGAATCTTCAACAAATTTGTAGACAACATTTGTAAATCTGTAGACATTTGGGTTTTGTAGAAAACCATATTCTCTAACCTCGCCCGCTTGCTACTTCAATTAAACCAAATTAAACAAACCTCATTTACTCAATATCCATTGACCACTCAAATCAGTGGATTTGTTTGACCCTAGAGCAAACGCAGCGAGTGAGGTTACATAAAATGGTTTTCTACAGAATTGACCGCGATTCTATAAAAAAAATTTAAATTCTATAGAATTAATGGTAATTCTATAGATTTTAAAAAGCTGCAATTTTTTTTGGCCACAGAATTCTTGTTTTTTGAATATTTTTTTGCCCACAGAATTATGAAAAGTGTTTGTTTTTGGTCACAGATTACATTTTTTGGCCACAATTTATTTTTGATGTTTTGAACCGTTATACAAGTCGTTGTACATCTTGTGACCAAAAATCACTTTGTCACTTAGCAATTTGTCAGTTGACAATTCGTTACAAATCATTTCATCACAAATCAAGTGGGCACAAAATCATCCACTGTCTTTCCAATTCCTCCTTTAATATTAAAACAGTTATTTAAGGAACAGTTCTTGCAGTGGTAGGGCAAAGCCGTGGGAATTAAATTGATTTTCGTGAGTTTTGCCAAACCTAACGAAAATCAATCTAATTTCTTATGAGTGTTTTCGGAGTACTCTAACCTAACTTTTAATAACAAAACTGCAACAAAAATGATGAGTAAAAAGCGTTCTATACTAACTAAGAAAATTTCGTAAACAGAAAATTGACAGCGGATAGCGAAAACCAGAGCAGCAAGAAAATATAAACAATCGGTTACCATGGTATTTGCTCTTCGTAGAAAATTGTGACCAATTGTCCTGTGACGAAATAAAACTGTGACCAATTGCATTTTGACGACATGATTTTGTGACGAAATGATTTATGGCCACATGCTGGCAGGGCCGTAGCGCCAAATAAATTTAGGTGGTTGCAGAAACCGGGGATACGGCCCTTCAGAAAACTGAATTTTTGTATGCATTCGGTTTGAGGATGATAATACTAATATAAAACGTTTTTTTTAATTTAGAGGTTTTTACGATAGGAGTTACGGGAAGGGTTTGAATATGCCTTTCCAAACATGTTTTTCAAAAGTGGTGACGTGATTGATTTGAAATTTGGAGCATTTCTCCAAGTGTTTCTACACTCGCACATTTTGCTCCAATGACTTTTGAAATGGAGTCACGTGTACATTTCAATTCTCTCGCATAAAGTCATGATGACATGAAGCAATTCCAAAGATTTTGTCAAACATTTAAATCGTTTCAAAAATCAATTTCTTAACTCTGCAGAATATGACACCGTTGGATTTTGGAAATTTTCTTCATGACAGGTTTATTTAATTTTTAAGACTACCTCCCACAGTGTAATAAATATTTTGTAAACTCATAGTTTTTGAGTTTAAAGACGAGTTTCTTCTCCATTCATTTACATGGAGGATTCAAATTTTGAGGCTAAGGGTCACACTTTTAAAACTGAAGGTAATATTAGTTCCAACTGACGTTTGGAAAAAACTTTTACTGTGATTTCCTGATAGGCGGATGTTCAAACTATTTTGTGTATGTATTACGATTTATTTTACGATTAATTATGTATAGTTTTTTGTGATGTTAAACGTTTCCAATTGTTGAACAAATAAATACATTTGTAAAACGTTTGGAAAGTGCAATAGGTATTGCATCTGACAATAAAAAACTATAATTGTGATATAGTTGGATCCGCAATGAAAAGCTTAACAACTTTGTGGTTGTTCTGAGGTTGTAGAGAATTTTTTGTAAAAACTTTTTCCAAGGGGGTTGGTTGTCAAAATTCCTCTCTTTCTCTTTTCTCTCTCCCTCCATTCCCCTTGAGTCTTCGCTAGTCGTTGCGTCTATTGGAAAATGCGCATTTTGACCTAGCTTTTGACCACCCTGGCACGAGAGATATTGGCACTACTCAATTCCTGACGTCATTTTCTATCGAAATGACCACATTTCGATTGGAAAGCTCTTGTACAGCCCTAAAGTTGTCCTCATCAGTTTTGAGTTTCTTGGAACTTTGACCTGGCCCTGTCGATGACCCCTTGATATGAGGACCATAATATTTAAGGGATAATCATACTTTAGGACAAGCTACCTTTTGGTAGCAATCTCGATTCTTAACGCGAGTTTCACCTGGGAACATTCCATTGTTAGAGACTTTCGCTCTATCGCAAATGAAATCGTGTATATGATAAATTCCACGATTTTGTCTGAGCGTTGAAAACTTGATAGTCTTCGTAGTTAGATGAAATTTAAGTACGCCGATCCATCTAGTTGACTTTGACTGAGTGCAAGTAAATACACATAGATGATTTCATTTGTGATGAGTCAATACAACTAGTTACCATTTGAATCATCGGGAGATGCTGGAGCAGCCGCAGCCAGCATGAGGACTGGGAAGAAAAGCAGACAAATGACCCAGGGTTTCATTTCTTGCATGTAGGTAAATTCGATATGTCGTGAGATTTTCTTTGTGAGCATATTCAAGACCCCAGTATTTTGTCAATGATATCCAACTGAGTATAACGACAGCCGTGCGTGTCACTGTGACCTGGGGTTTGTTTAGATTTTATCCAAGGGTCACCTTATGGTGTCCAAGCGTCCGAATTCGTAATAGATATTTGTCAATGCTAACTGAAAAAACGATTTGACATAGGAATATCAGTAATCAACTGGAGTACCGATGTTACCAGACGTTACAAATCGATGTTTAATTTAATGCTCTATGATGCTATTTAAAAAGGCCATTAAGAATTAAATATCTCTTTCGTTATGTCCTATTGTTTGTTTTCGTAAGCTTTCTTGCAACGTTTACGATGATGCTGAAGGAGCAACGAGCCTTTATAATAAGTTGAGATTTAAATGTGTACCAGCATTCACATTGAGTTCAAAAAGGACACGGCACGGTTTATATACAGAAGGGGTTGTTAAATGTAAACGCACACATACAAAATACAAATCACACATAAAAAAGAAGTAGCTTTCAGTTCAGTCGAGCTGCATAGGGATTCCCTTCTAGGGAATCAGAGCGACTTAATACCAGATTTAAAATGAAGTGGTAATTAAAACTATTTAAAAATTTTGACCTCTCAAGGTCAAAGGAGAATATCCAACAAATTGCCAATGGAAACTGTCCGGGAAGTATAAAGGAACTCCCTACTCCGCACTTTTCTCATTTCGCTCAGAACCGACATAAATACTCTGAGGCACTAAAAGACAGCCAAAAATCGGTTGTCAAAGCTCGGACTTATTTCTAAAACCGAAAATAGGCCTGTGGAAACAGCATAGTCACTTTATTCTCCTTTATTTCGAATTTCTAATTTTTTTTAATTTAATTTCTGATCTCTCCAATTAAATCCAATTGGAAAGATTAGAAACTGGTGCAAAAAGAAACAGTCGGGGAGATCGTGTCCAAATCGTGGAAGCTAAAACGATGTCACTTGTAAATAAATACTAAATTAAATATTGAATAAAATGTCATTTAATGCACCAACAAAATCAGAAATTTGATCAACACATTTTATTTAATCGACCAATAGAGTTTTTGATAAGTTAAAGTTTTCACGTCAAACTTTGCAGTTAAACGCTTCTTTATTGTAAACAAAAATATCATTTTTCACCATCTTCAATTTTATTTCAATTTTTAAAAAATTCGAAAAATTTAACTCCTAAGCCCTCTTCCTGCAACCAAAATTTCTACTGTCTTTTCTCGAAACTCTCCGCTACTTTGACGTTCCCGGGACCATTTTATGACGGCATTTTTCTGTAATTTAAAATAAAGTCAAATTACATTTCATCAGTGGCCTTTATTCCACTACCCCAATGAAAGGGTTTAAATATTAACCCCTTGAATTAATTTTCAGGGCCCCACACTTATTGCTATGGCAACAGCCCCAATTAATCTACCCATTGTCACGGTAACCCCATCCCACATGGCCAGTTAATGGTTTAACCTCAATTCAATAGAAAACAAAAAGGCGGGAAATTTCAAAATGACTTACATTCCTTGGCACAAATATCCCACCCATCTCCAGGGTAGACGTAACTGTTACACAAATTAGATCCACAAATACATTGACATGAAGGATCCCTACAGGCCCCCTTGCATCTCTTGTTCTTCTTCCTGTTAATAGGCGGATCCTTGACACAAAAAGCCCTCGCATTCGGAGCATTTTGTGATTCTTCCAAGTCGGCACAACCTCTCGTGAGTACAGATCCCTTAAGAGTCTTGGAGACATAACTTGTTGTTTTACAGTACTGCCCCTCATCACAATAAACAACCTTGGTTGTTTTCGGTCTGTCTTTACAAGCCCAAGTTTTAGGGTTATCAAAACGGCTTTCACATTGGTAGCATCTGCAGCCCAATGGTTTGGCTGGTCCGCTTGGAGGACCATTGGCGGGTCTGCTTGGAGGATTATTGGCTGGTCTGCTTGGAGGATTATTGGCTGGTCTGCTTGGAGGATTATTGGCGGGTCTGCTTGGAGGATTATTGGCGGGTCTGCTTGGAGGATTATTAGCGGGTCTGCTTGGAGGATTATTGGCGGGTCTGATTGCAGGTGGCGGCTTCACTTCGGCAGGCGGTTTAACTGGGAGTGGTGGGGGTGGTGGTGGGGGGTTCTTTGGAACGTTCATCGCTATAAAACAACAATTTTGATCTCATCCGTTACCCTTTTAGTTTGGCTGTGAATTTAATGTCCGTATTTTTAATTGAATTATCAGTAAATTTAAATCAATTGTCAATATTCTTATAAATCAATTGTTATTAGTTTAATAAAATAATTGTCAGTAGATTAAATGTGAATGTCCGACAATATAAAATAATTGGGAAATCACTTATTTTGTCCACGAAAAACTTATATTGTCAACGATTCTAGGAGTATTCCACACACGGTAAATTCCACATCAGAAGGTTCCACACGGGCTCCGAACAGTCTTGGTGCGAGCCGTAAATGCTTTCGGACTAACCGCTCGCTTCGCTCGCGACTTCAATCAGACGAATCCCCATTGACAAAATAAATGACGTCCCAATTATTTCATATTGGCTGACATTTACATTTAATCTCCTGACAATTATTTTTTTTATCCTTTACTGATATGGAATTTTGGTCCTCCTGACAATTATTTTATAAAAATACTGGCATTTCATTTATAAGAATATTGACAATTCTTTTAAAATTACTGATTATTATATACAAGCCTTCTAGTTTGACCAAAATTTTCAGGGGAAAAAATTTAAAATAAAATGTTGTCTTACTTCCACATGGATCCCATCCATCACCTGAATGAACCTTGGAATTGCACAGATTGGAATCGCAATCACAGTCACAGGCGGGTTTACTCTGATCCGCCTCAAAATTAGCTTCTCTATGGCGGCTTGGCGGGACAGACAAACAGGCATTATTTTTATTTATGGCATTGCACCCGCGAACTAGGACAGCTTGTTTAGAAACCTTTGAGTAGAAACTGTAGGTAAGACAATGTTCTCCATGGTTACATTCAGTCATTGTGGCTGTAGTGGGATTGTCTTTGCAGCCATAGGTTGAAGAGTCTTCTTGTCGGCTTTGGCATTCGTAACATTTGAGCGGAGAAGGAAGGGCAGGTGGAGGTGGGGGCGGTGGTGGTGGGGGCGGGGGCGGGGACTGGGATTGAGAAGGAGGGGGGCACATGCTATTGCCACATGTACAAGCGACCCCTATTGGATAATGTTTGAGCCAATTGCATCTCTCCATCCAGAACCCCCTACAACAGTAATGATTATATGATCCATAGATCCTGTACACACAATGGGACTCTGGCTTGGGGGTACATTCTGGATACTCCTCTCGACTTCCTTGTGGGACCATAATACGTGGTGGACAATGGCGACAAGTGGTAGAACTGTAAGAGCTGGAAGTGGGAGGGCGAGAACCAATACTCAACCCAACACCAAAGAAGAAACCTGTGGCGCCAAAATTTAATTTAATTTAATTTATTTAAATCTTTTTTTAGGGAAACGAAGCTCCTCCTATTGAAATCGTTTTTCCCTCTCTCTGTCCGTCCGCACTGAAAAAGTCTCTGAGCTGCTCGGAAACAGCTAACAAGCGCTTTGTAAATCTCAATGTTGTCGGCTGTGAATCGTGTTCGTGCTTTGAGGTTTGTTTTGTATTTGGAAAAAATATTGGTCCGATAAAAAATTGAAGCTCCGGTATTTTAGTTGAAACTTTGGTAGAATTCTTTGTTTAGTTTAGGTTAGAGGTTACCCGAAAATACTGATGTCATTTACCGGAACTTTAATTATACCGGAGTTTTGTTCTTTTTACCTGAGTTTGATTTTTTACCCGAGCATCCATTTTTTTACCGGAGCCAAATATCCGTGCCTTTGTTTTTCAGATAGACAAAGCGACTCTCATTCCTGCAGCTTCCCGTTTGCAGAATATAATTTGGTACAAAGTGACGGTTTCAAAAAAATTTCCACTTTCGTATTTTACTACGAAGAGTGAACAGTGAGGGACTTACGCTTTCGAGATTTTTCTGTTTTGCTTCGTTTAGTTTTTGGGTCATCTGAAAAATAAATTTAAATAGAAAATTTTCAAAAGTTGAAGTTACCCAAGATTATTTTGTTTAGAATTGATGGAATTTTTGGAGAAGCGGATTTATAATTACAATTTAAGATGAAATGAGATGATTTTGAATTTCGAGTGGGTTTAAAATTAGGGAGAAAACGATTCAAAATTTTAACTTTCGATTAACTGAAGGGAAAATAAGTTGGACAGGTTGAAGTTTTGAAAATGTGGGAGGAAAGGGGAAGGAAAATTGATGGGGAATTTTAATGTTGATTTTGTTGGTACAACTAAAAAGTTGAAAAAAGTTGTTACTCAACCAAGTGGGTCGTAGTCAGCGAACTCTGGTTCCTTTTCTTGTGTTTTAGATTTTGAATCGGGTTTCACCTTGCCTTTTTCTGTATCTGACTTTGGCTTTTTTTTGGGTTTGCCACTTTTTGCTGCAACAAATCAAAATAAAAGAATTTCATTTTGCTGCTAATCTGACAAGCAAACTGTGTGAGGTGGAAACTCCCGATTGAAATGAGACTTGGAAGGCGTGTTGGCCTCTAGTAGTGGACCAATTTCGGTAATATAACATGCCGCAAGAAATTCCATCCTGACCCTACAGAGGTCAAAAACGGGTCAAGCCCAATGACCGCGAATTTTAAAGTTGGTTCTAAAATTCCGAAAAAATACAGTTTGACGCGGAATTTTCTTCTGAACAACTTTTTCTAATGTACCGAAGCGCTATCTCGACAAATAAACCATGTACAAAGGATTTACCGAAACAAGTCAGGCGCATTTACTTCCATGTTATGCGGTTTTTCCAATACTTGCTTTAGTACGGAATTTTAGAACCAACTTTAAAATTCGCGGTCATAGGACTTGAGCCGTTTTTTGGCCTCTGTAGGGTCAGGATGGAATTTGTTGCCGCATGTTATATTACCAAAATTGGTCCACTACTAGAGGCCAACACGCCTTCCAAGTCTCATTTCAATCGGGAGTTTCCACCTCACACAGTTTGCTTGTGAGTAGACAACAAATTAGCTGAAAGTTTTAATTACTATTAACAAATAAGATATTTTAAATCTACAAGACTAAACAATTCAGTCTAGTCTTGTCTTGTTGGAGTGTACAAGATTGGAATTTCAAATGATTCTCAATGTACAATTGATACAAATGGAAAATACAAATTTACAAATTACAACATTGGAATTGGTGATAGAGTAAAATTTAAGAAATAATTCAAATTAATTGAAATGTTATAAATGAGTACGACTACTGTAATTAACCTGAACGTTTGTATCGATCTCTGTCAACCAAGGACATCCACTGATGGTACTCGATCACATCAGAGGTCATTGGATCCCCTTCCATGAGAACAGTCCCACTTGATAAACTCATTTCCAGAACCATGAAAACTGAAATTTAAAAAATTTTGAAATTAATTGAAAATTATTATTTAAAATCACTGATGCTCGTGTGATGTTGGTGTTGTGAAAATTAAATAATTTCAAAAAAAAATTGTAAAAGACTTCAAGCCAAGAAGATCGAATGAGCATCAAAGAGTAATAGCAGTTAAATAGATAATAAAAAAATGTAGACTGGAGAAAACCTGACTTCCAAAAATTACGAAAAGAAACTAAAAATAATAAACTCACTAAGAATCGGAATGACAAAAGTCAAACATGTGGCGTTGAGTATTCCCATCGATTCGAATTAATTTTAAACAATGATTTTTTAAAAAAAATTGTACGCCTTGAAATTAGGCGGCGTCTTCCATGGACTATTATTAAAAAAATAAAGCAAGACAAAAAATGATAACTAATTTTTAAAAATTGATGCAGAGACAGTCAAAGTCAACTCAAATGAGATTAAAAGATGACGCGGGAAATTTAAGTTTAATTCAACATCAAGATATTCAAGTGGGAAGTTGAGGCTGAGGCAAATCTAAGGTGAGATTTGCGTTACAAGAAGATGGGAGATGAGGATCTGTTGCTTTTTAATTGAGATGATATTTATTAAACATTAAAAGTCAACAATAGTCGATAATGTCATTTATTACCCAACGTTGTCAAATTCCCTTTTGCCTTTGAGTGGATGTAGGAGGCTTCAATATTCAATCACAAAGGAAAATGTCCCAAGTCGATTGACAACAAATCCAAAGTGTGAATGATAGCTTTTATATTCCCTTGAGTTGATTTAGTAAATGAATTCTATGGGGGAAATTCTCTTATTTTTCAAAGTGGATAAACCATCTATTTGCTCTTCTCCAGCTCGCTATATTCTACGTTTTCCATCTCCAATTTAGTATTGATGCTCGGCAACAAAAAGTTTTAATGCAATTGTTTTTGTTTTCAGTCTTGGAACCACTTGGAGATTTTTCAATTTTTCTACCACTACACACTGGACCAGATTTAGGAAAATAGCAAATTTGGAGTCTAATGACTTTTTTGACTTGAGAAACCTGCCCATTACCTGAGCAAACTCAAAATATAATTCAAAATTGTTTCTGAGAATTTTGAAAATAAGGGTTGATCTTAGTACAATCTTGAATGTATTTCCATGTTCTCAAATGCAAAAGTAACCAATTTTAACTAGGAAATTCTAAGAAGGTTGCAAGTTACCGCGGCCAATTCTGGTAAAGTAGTTGACCACAAACAGAGCTTAAAAAACTGTAAGATATTTCAGGTCCAGAGGACCGAGGTTGCAGTCAAGTTTGGTAGTTTCCCAATGGACTTGAATACAAATTGAAAATTTCAAAATAAATTTTACACCAGAATATAATTTCCCAAAATTTTGAATTTCGGCCAAATTGGATTTCCATCAACCCCACATCAGTTTCTACTTCCATTTCCCCAATCTGAGTCACTTCAAAAATCCATCCCCTATCTGCTTTTATATTGAAATTGGTCCAGTGTGCAGTAAATAAACTAAATGTCAAATTAACAAAGTCTCAACTGATCCATAAGACAACACATCGTTATAACGACAATTATAATTTGTCGACAAAATATTACACCTTACGCCACTATTTAATTTGACCTCGAAGATTTAAACTCAATTATATTTTTAATTACAAGTAGCTTTTTCTGTGTAGACTCCACATTAACATATAGCGGCTTTAATATCTGATTGTTATTGTTAATTGTACCTCGTAGTGTACTTAGTATTTAAACTAAATTAAATCGAACCAAAGAATTTAGGGTGCCTGGTCAAATGGGAAATACATTTGTCATCCAAAATAAGTACCAATTTTTTCCAATTTTTATATCAACTCGAAATTACAGAAAAGTGTTCAGTATTCGTTCATTCACTTTGATGTGACCCATGGAGCCAAATCCTGAAATCTTTAGACATGGTGGCCAATTTGAATAATGCACAATCAGAATATTTTTCCTGTAGTAAAACGTGAAGGATAATCACAAGAGAGGAATGGACATAATACGACCCCACTTGTACACACTTCCACACTTAAATTGACCTTCAAAAAGTTCCAAAGCTTTTTCATCCTTTGACCTTGAATGCAACTTTAATTAATTCTCTTTTCTACTTGTTCCCTCATCATTGCAGTCTGCAGTCAAAAAGTCCAACTCCAAAGCCCATCTGATTATTCACCATCTCAACTGCTCGCGAGGAACTCTCATTAATTTTAAACTATTTCAAAACCATCATACTTTTAGTCTACATGTATTCAAATGGTTCATTGAACTTTTTGTTTATCTTCAATGAAAAAAGAGGGAATTTCAAATTCAAAATTTTTATTTAGAATTTAAATCTCATTTTCAATTTAATTTCTATGGTTTTATAAGTCAAGATTCAATTTCGAATTTAAAGTGAATACTTTCAACAGAGTTAAATGTCTCGTACAACTTGTGCAAATGTCCATTCATTATCTGTTGCTTGTGAGATTATAAGATTAATGTTCAAATGGGGTTTCACGTGATTCAGACTACTCTTTCCCCTGTGTAAATAAACTGACACCTTGAAATGGCAACTGTCAACTGTCATTAATCAGCCCATTCTCTAATCTCAATCAACTATTTCATTCACCATCTAAAAAAGTGTTCATTTTGGTGTTGCCAATCTCAACACAGCAATTGAATATTTGTACTTTTGCAAATGGAAATTAAAATTCTTATTTCGAAACTTATTTCAAATTTTACACTTTGTTGATTCAACCACGAACCATAATTAAATTTTAACTGAGGTAGAATGGAAACTTGGACAGCACTCACGATTCTTTTTGCTTCCTTAATCGTTTACATCCTCGTTCCCAGGAAGAGACCCAAAAATTTTCCTCCAGGTAATAAAATATTTGAAATACGATAGAGGAAGTTTCTAATGTTTTTTAATTGTAATTAAAAATAATTGATTGAAAATTGATTTTGTATGGAATAGGCCCACCTGTTATTATCCCAATATTTGGAAATGCTTACGAATTGGGTGATTATGCCCACAAACAAGTTGTCAAATTGGGTGAAAAATATGGCCCAATTGTGGGTCTTCTATGTGGATCCTATTGGTAATGTCAACATTAAATTTAAATTAACTAAAAAAATGCTTAAACTATTTGGATTTGGATTTGATTTAATGTAGGACGGTGATACTTAACAATGGCGGTAATTGAAAATTCAAACTCATTTTTTCCATTTACATTTTGAACAAATAAAAAATTCTTATTTAAAAAATTCAACAAAATGACACCTCTTTTTAAATTATAAATTTTTATAGACGATATTCGAGAAGCTTTTAGTAAACCAGAATTTTCTGGTCGCTACGGTTACAATCCATTTTTAGAAGAAAATGTCAAAGCCGAGACCAAAGGTCACATTTAAAAACGAAATTTTTAATAAAATAAAAATAAAAATTTTATTTGTAAAACTGAATTTTTAATTAAAATTACAATGAAGGAGTTGTGATGAGTCACGGGGAGACTTGGTCTACGAATCGTCGGTTCAGTTTGAAGGTGCTGAAGGATCATGGATTTGGCAAGAGGTCAATGGGTCAGTTGACAAAAAATGACAATTGAATCCCAGTTTCAATGTTGAATTGTTTAAATAAAGTCATTTATTTGTGGAATAGAGTCAATAATGCAAGAGGAGACGCGAGAGTTGGTGGAGGAACTGAGTAAAAATTTGAATGTTCCCATTTCGATGGAGGGGATTTATAATGCGAGTGTCCTCAATGTCATTTGGTCGATTGTTGCTGGTCAGAGATACGAACTGAATGACGAAAGACTTGCTCCGCTACTCCGCTACGTTTACGAGTGAAAATTTTTTGAGCTTTATTAGAGTCAATAAAATCAAAAATTATAGAATAGACAAAACTCCTTATTAATTTGAATTTTGGATTTTACCAAAAAAATTATTAATTATTAAAATTTAAAAATTGAACATGAATTTTTTTCAGACTTTTCCAGAATTCGTACAGTGGCTTAAAAGTCTTTTGTTTCATGTTTCCTGGTGCGGCATCCCTCAGAGAATTTATTAACAATTACTTTCCAGATGAGAACAAAAAACGACAAGAAGAACTCAAATCCTTTTTCCAGGCAACTATTCAAGGTCATTGGCAATTTGGAAATTCCACTTGGAAACTACATTTAATTACAATTTAATCTCCCATTTCACATTTACAAGTCTCCCATTAATTTCACTGTTAAAAAGTCTTTTGACGTGAAAGCACCGAAATGGAAATTTGAACTCGAGACTTCCAATTAAAAATTTCCAGTCAGTTTGGAATAAAATTTTTTGTTGTTTGAAACTTTTGAAAGTGCAAAAAGAGTTGAAGCTTCAACTGTAGAAAACTGTGGCCCCCAATCCAATTAAAATTTTTAATCGAAAATAAATTTTTTTTTTAAATATGCTAATTTTTTGTTTCACTCAAACATAGAACACAGGGAGACAATTCAGATAGGAAATCCTCGAGATTTTATTGACTCATATCTGGAGGAACAGATCAAGGCGGGAGAAGATAATTCAAACTCCAAGGAAAATGGTGAGCAAATCATTTCAATTTTTAAATTCCTATTGAATTCTCCTCTTTTAATTGATTTCTTGTCTTGAATTAAATCCCACAGATTTGAATATGATCTTCACTCTTTTTGACTTATTTGGAGCTGGATCAGGTCTATCTTTTTTCTTATTAAAAGATGTCACACTAAAATTTCATGAAAAATTTTTTCATTTTCATTTTCATATTAATTTTTTTTGTGTACACCCACAGAAACAACCAGTACAACTTTAAATTGGGCAACTTTCTTATTGGCGATGCATCCTCAAGTACAAGAAAAACTTTTTGAGGAAATTCATCAAGTTGTAGGAAATCGAATTGTGGGCCTCGAGGATCGTCCAAAGTAAATAAAAATTCCCCAGTAAATTTTATACAATGAAATCTGGATACATTGTGCGATTTTTCGTTTTTTAAAAAAAACCACAGATAAAACTGAAATTAGAAATTGGAAATTGTAAAATGTGGTCATTATCAGTTTTCATGTCCTTGAAAGATGTGGATCATTTCTGAAGTCGTTTATTCATTATTTAAATTTGAAATTGTAGGTTGCCCTATGTGGAAGCTGTGATGGCCGAAGTCTACCGAATATCGTCCTTGGCTGCTTTGAGTAAAATTTTAAATCTAAACACATTTAAATTTGCAAATTCGCAAAAATTTCACTTTTCCTACTCCATCATGGAGCCCCTTTTTGAACTTGTAGCGCGGAACGAGTGCAGAGTAGGAAATAAAATAAACGGAAATGGGTACTCGTTTTTCTAGGTGTTCCCCATTCGACCACTCAGGATGTCCAATTCAAGGGCTACAACATCCCCAAGGATACGATTGTTTATGGGAATTTTTACGCCGTCCATTTTTCAGAATCTATTTGGGGAGATCCCTACTCATTTAAACCGGAACGATTTTTGTCACCAGATGAAAATACTTTCATTCGAAATCCAAATCTCATTCCATTTTCTGTGGGCAAACGAGTGGTAAATTTAAATTTTAAGAAATACCATCGTTTTTTTCTCTTTACTTTAAAATTTACAAACTTATTTTTACTAAATTTCTTAAAGTGTTTGGGAGAGAGTCTTGCTCGAGATGAGTTTTTTCTATTTTTGACCAACATAATCCAACAACTGAAGATTTCACTACCCTCTGATGAGCCACCTCACAGTTTGGAGGGACGCGATGGACTTGTCCTCACACCAGAACCCTACAGAGTCATTTTGACTGATAGAAATAAATGAAAATCATATTTAATGACAATTAAATCATCAACCATCAACCATCTTTCTAGTCCCAGTCATTTCCATAAGATTAAACATGTGATGCTCGTTTGTACTTTCAAAATGTCATCGTTCATAAATAAAGAGTTTTTCATTTGGATTTTTCGACGTGCCCATGATATGCATCTGCATGTGCAAAGGACATTATGCTATTCTTTTTGTCATTTCAACTAGCCTAATTTTTGAATTGAGATCTCACTTGTTGAATAAAAAACGTATTTTATTATGAACCCCGATTAAATCCAAAATAACAAAATTAAAATGATTTTCTTTTTGAATTTCAAATTTCCCTCCAACAAAAAGGAAAGTTTTTTAATTTGATCCTTTTCCAAACAATTAAATAATTTGAAAAGTTCAATCAATTTAAAATCAGAATTCAAGTTTAGCCGCCAAACTCAATACAGGTGGTCATATGATCTACCAGTCCATGACAGCACCATCATACTGCAAAAGTTTTCCATTTTGGGTTTCATTTAGGTTTGACAGGACATTCAAAATCCCTTCACTGGACTGTTCGACAGTCATAAGTGCGTTAGGGCCACCCATATCGGTCAGAACCTTTATTTAATTTTAAATTTATTATTTTAACTATCTTTCGTTCATTAATTGCTTGTATTTAGAGTATGTACTCTAACTCTGATTAATGGTAAGTATACTGTGTCCATCTTTGTAAAATAGTGCTGTGCACTAAATGATTTTGACATGTTGAATAAATTGCAAACAAACAAACAAACAAACCCATCCAGGATGAATAGTCACTGCCAGAATTTTCTTGTCTCGAAGCTCCACACTCAAAGTCTTGGTCAACATGTTCAGAGCGGCCTTTGTGTGTGAATCATAAATGACAAAAGGTTAATATTCGAGTTAGACAAAATGTTGATAAAATAATTAATTGTTATTGACATACTTTGCTGCTTCTGTAGGCGTAGGAGGGTCCAGCACCAGCGCTGACATCATAAAGAGCGAAGGATGACATGATGGTCGATAGGTTGACGATGGCTGCACGGCCAATTCCTTGTGGTTGGGAGGCGTTGGCTTTACTCGCCTTTTCCAAGAGAGGAGCAAAAGCCTAAAATTCAAAATACAAATGAGATTTTTAAAATGACCCCTAAATATGAAATTTAAATATTTAGCTGTAGTTGGGCTACAAAAGTTCAAGACCTTGGCCATTAGCAATGGCGCCACGGCATTTATTTCAAAATGACGCATCAAAATTTCTTTGTCGATCGTCTCAAGATTTTGTGTTTGTGGTGAGTAAATTCCCGAATTGAAAATTAGCAAATTCAATCCCCCTTCACTTCCAATTGATTCTGCAATCTTTGGAAATTCCTTGTCATCACTAGCATCTACATTTTCAAAATTATATCAAAATTCTAGAAAATTTTCCAAACTCCTTCAAAGTTTCAACGTAGTTTTTCGAAACTGCATAAAAATCAAAATGATCCAAAATTGCGAATAAATTAATTTTGTACACTTAATCGTTCGTAATATAAAATCAATTTTACGAAATTGTCTAATAATTCAAATTGATTTTTGTGAAAGTGTGAAAAAGAGTAAAATAGATTTTTTATTTATATTTTTTCTACAAACCATTAAAAATCATGTAAATTGAAATTAAATTTTTCAAGGGTTTGTAAAAACTTTAACTTTGAAAATATTGAAATGTGATTTGTAGCTCAAGATAATTAATCAGCCTCACCCAATTGAATTGTCCGAAGTCTCGGGTTGACTTTAGCTAATTCCAAAAGTTCCTATTCCAATCAAAATTAAAAATTACAATGAAAATTACAATAATAAATTAAATCAATGAAATGAGTCAACTTCAATAAAAATGATGCATATCAGTTCAATTTCTACATTCCTGATTCATTTTTGAAAACAGTTAAATTTACAGTGAATATATAATATTTACAAAACTTAATTTCAATTCCTTTTACAAAGTGTAAGACAGATACCTCTTATTAAAACCCATAATCATATTTTAATATTTAAACTGTTGCAATTTAAAATCATACTTTGGACTGATCTGCCGTCCGGTAAGTAGCAAAAAGTTTGTTAGGTTCAAACTTGGTCAAAATGTCCTTGACAAGTTGTAATCCAATTCCCCTATTTCCTCCAACCACCAAAACATTCCCCACTTTTGGCATTTTCACTTGAAAATATCTTTCAGCTGAATAAACTTAAAAGACAATAAAATTGTCAATTTGGCACTTGCACTCCCAATGACACCTACAACGACAATCGACCAATCTTCAAGTGTGACTGAATTGGAAAGAGAGAAACTTGAGCTTTTTCACTTGTCTCTGTAGTCTGTGTCGTCTCAATGGAAATGTGAAAGGTTCTCGAGTCGATTGTGCCAGTTCAAGGACACATGACAACCGCAATCACGCTCACACAGTCACAAGCATCATGCAATTGGAAGGAAAGCCGGGTGGAGATAAACAATTTACAGTTTTGAATTCTTAGATTGTGTCCCTGAGTAGAATAATCTAAAGCCATTTAAATGTGTTTAAAATTAATCTCGACATTTCTATCTCTGTGGACTGTCGATTGTGGGTTTTACTAAAGAGAATGAAAATGAAAATGAGAGTTGATAGTCAAGTTGTTTGCATGTGGACATGAGTAGGTTCGTGATGACTGTCAATTAACAATTTAAAAACAATGTTTTTCTTTCACATGGCACATGTAGACAAATGAATGTGGGTACAAAGGGGAGTGCAACTGCTGCCTAGCTCCTCCAGTTTAAACATTTTCCTAGAAAATATGACCTACTGTAGGGTTGATGGTGAGGGGGGTAGAAAATGCAACCTAGACTCGTGCAAAGGATGAAATATGCCATTGAGATTCTTCTGATTGAAATGATTTCAAATTAAAAATTTCCAACGAGCAGGAAATGGCATTGGAGTTGATTTAAATGTGAATCGAAAATAAATGTACAAAATAAGAATTAATAATTGGAGTTCAATAATGTTGGAATCAACTTGTGAGTTTATTGAAAAGCTGCTGTATGCTGGAAGTTTTAGCATTCATTTAATTCATTCATTCTTATTAAATTTGAATGGAAGGAGGAATTTAATTAGATATTGATTTGTTGAAGGTTTGGTTAATTTTAAGGTATTCAGTTGGGAAGTTGGATCATTGTTTTAAGGAAATAATTTGGTTTTCATGAGGTGATAGCATTTGCATGTTTACCATAATTCATAATTTATAAATCATATTTGATCATCAATCATAATTCAAATTCACGTTTAAAATTGTGTTATCCAGTTTGTTTGGAAAACAAAGTAAGAGCATCTTTTTCATGGGTACGTACCCAATGCAGCACTGGATGTCTGCAACTCAGAGTTGTTTTTGTCCTTTCATTTCCTGATTTACCCCAGCACAGAGGACAACAAT
>JAQHQX010000030.1:0-28948 GCA_034694425.1 Arrhopalites sp. Gr-Col-00791
TTGGATAATTTTATACCTGACAAATTCAATTTGGCCCAGGGGTACAACATTTGGTTTTACCGAAAGGCTGACATTTTTAAATGGGAATTCAAATGGCCATTTATTATACATGCGCTTAATTAACTCAAATGGGCTGGGAGTGTTTTTCTCAACGTCCATGTAACTATGCAGTAACCTTACCGTGTAAGTCAGTGCTGAAGAATGTTATAGACACATTAAGTGACTTTATTCGCCCAAATGTTTTAAAATCCACCGAATATCTTTTTCAAAATTACCTAGACAAGGTAAAAACATATGCTGAGTTGTTCTTAAAATTAATTAATCCAAAATAATTATTCAGAGGTTCATGACGATGGAATATGATGTGATGACATATTTTCGTTTGGGGTATGTAAATGGTTTGCTATGGCAAAAAAATTGAAACACCAGTAAATTTTTTTCAGGCAAATAAATTGAAAACTCCACCAAATAAATTGAAACTCCACCAAATAAATTGAAATTCCACCAAATAAATTGAAATTCCACCAAATAAATTGAAATTCCACCAAATAAATTGAAACTCCGGTATTCTAATTATGTTTTGACCGGTTTTTGGCAATCCCATTTGCTAGCCGGCCCAAGAGAAAAGTGGCCAAAATGAAATGTTGGTCTTCTTACAAAGTTTGTGTAAGAAGTACGAGTCCATTATTTGGGCCCTATAATGTGTATGGAACCGTATTTTGGCGGCTGGTGAAATTCTTCAGCGAAAAGCTCTGAACATAGAACCAAAACCGAACTACCGGTTAGGGGTTCAGATAAAGGTGACGACATTAAGCTTTTTAGACGTTTTTGACATTTTTTGACTCGCTACCGGTACTAGAATGTTATCTAGTATCGGTAGTGTGTCAAAAAATGCTTAATCAGGAGGTAGGCAGAGAGTAGATTCATCCCAAGATACGTCCAAGGATAAAATTAACGTGACACGAAAACCCTTTCAAGTAGCCTTTGCTCTTCTATGCAGGTGTCTGTTCTGTCTTAGGTTTATTTCATTCAATCAAAATTTCCCAACTGCCTGTCTCTTCTCAAATATTTTGAATTTAACTATTAGTGAATGCAAATGAAGGAGATTTTACTTGAAATCAAAAGAATCGTCCGGAGGGATTGTCTTTGAGACGAATTCCACTGAATAGGAACATCAAAATTTGAATTCAGAAACAATTTCGTCAGAAATCCAAAACAATCAGACAGTCAAAACAAATTTCTATTTTTTGAATGGATTTTATTAAGAAAATGTCGTAATTAATAATTCAAGTTTATTTGAAGACACATTCGCTGCTTCCATATAATTTTTATATCAACCAAAAGTAGATGATGATTTCATTGGAATTCTGATTCTGTTAATTTAATTGTCCTGAAAATGACCCAAATTATAAATTCCATCTGTCCTGGATTTGGTGGAGTTTGACTTTGGGGAGTTTGTGTTGGTCACTCAAATGGAAAATCCACTCATTTCCAATCCTACTCCTGAATTTGCATCCATCCACATGACATTTGAATATCTTAGACTGTTTTTGTATATTATCCTTTGGGATGGAATTTGTAGAAATGGACTGTGCAAGTTGATGAGTTCGTCGGTGTCTACTTAGACTTTGAAAATTCCCTGCAGAGAAGGAACATTCAGGGAATTTGAGTGGACCATCTCGCTTGTGGTTCTTCTCATGATGATTAAGGGCTGAGTGAGTTGCTCCAGAAAACGGGCACCATTCGAATGAGCATTTGTAGGGTTTTTCTCCCGTGTGAGTCCTCATGTGCTTATTGAGTTCGTTGCTGGTGACTGCAGAATAGTCACAAAATTCACACTTGAATTTCTTCTCTCCCGTGTGACTACGGGCAATGTGTTCCGTCAGATGATTGGACTGGGTGCTCTTGTATGGGCAGTGGGGACAAGGGAAGAGCTTCTCCCCCGTGTGGGTCCTCATGTGTGCATTCAGTTGGCTACTGGTGACTGTGGAGTATTCACAAAATTCACACTTGAATTTCTTCTCTCCCGTATGACAACGGGCAATGTGTACCTTCAAAGAACCAGATTCGGTGCTCTTGTATGGACAGTGGGGACAAGGGAAGGGCTTCTCCCCCGTGTGCGTCCTCAGGTGTCGCTTCATTTCTCCAGTTTGAATGGATTTGAAGGGGCAGTGAGGGCATTTGTGTTTCTTAACCGTCTCCTTCTCCTCCCCATTCAAATGAACCTGAAAATGGAGATTTAATTCTCTATTTGTTTTGGCTGCATAATGACACTCCCCACATTTAAATGGCCGATCATCCGAATGAATACGAGTTATGTGTCCTTGTAAATGTCCATTTCGGTTGGCTGTGTAAGGGCATTGGGGGCAGGCGAAAGGTTTCTCATCCGAATGAATCCTCTTGTGTTTAATCAGATTGGATTTATCATTGAATTTTTTCTTGCATTCAGAACACTCGAATTTCTTTTCTTTTGTGTGGACCACCTGATGAGTTCTTAAATCTGAAGTTGTTTTGAAGAATTTCGGGCATTCTGAATTTGGACATTTGAAAGGTCTCTCCCCCGTGTGAGTTCGAATGTGGTCATTAAGACGGGACAAGTACTTTGCTTTGTAGGGACAGAAGGAACAAATGAACATTTTGGATAGAGGTGGAATTCTTCTAGTCTGAAATTTAAAAGGAATCAAAAAGTTAAATCTGCAATCGAATAATTTTATCTTTTTGAAAGTCATATCTAAGTTACAGAGCTCAGATTCGACTATAATGTTTTTTATATTATTGATTTTAAATGCTTTTGTAGTTCAAGGGAATTAGTTAATATTCAAGAAACTCCTGTAATATTTTATGGTCTAATTACGACCAAACATTAATTGTCTTGTCGTAGAATTATTTTCAAATCACCTTCAACTGGATTCAAATTTTCAACACTGAAGGATTTCCACCTCTTTTTTCCTGAATCGAGTGACCCAATTTGTATAAATTTGATTCCCCTGACAAAACTGTTCACACTTTTTGAATTGATATTTAAATATTTAAATTGAGAATTGAGAGACAACTATTTTGTGTCTTGTTGGAGAGTCTGGATCATACTTGAGTTTTGTCTTTACCTGGACTTTATAAAAGAGTCGGAAGGGACCACAAAGACCGTTTTTCTATTTTCGAGGGCACTCCAAAGGTCTTCAAACCCTTGAATTAACTCGAGAGGACACAAAAGGAGTTGGGACTTTTAATGAGAATTTCAAAGAAAAGACTGAGTCAAGGAATTATTCGTGTGGGTTTAAAAATTAGGATTATTCTTTTGTGGGTTAAAGTTTAAGGAAATTTCACCCCTACAACAAAAATTTGGTTATTCGTTTCAGTCATGAGACCACAGGAATTCGAAGGGGACAATAAAAATAGAAAATGGTTATTTGCAGAAAAGTCACTCCCTTCGTCAAAGGGATTTGAGTCATTTGACCCAAGAACATTCGCTGCATTCTACTCATTCACATAAGTGTGAATCAACATTTCTATTTGATATTTGATTTGAGTATTCTGCTCCAAAAGAATTTTCTCAGATTGGAATTAACCCATTTTCTTCAGTAGAGGCCTTCAACAATCAAATAGTCGTTTTAATTTGCAAGTGACTGGAGCTTCCATTGACACTTTGAAACGAATTGGTTTGAGGTGGGTTTCTGGTTGAACAATTTATTTTATTTTGTTGCATCTATTTAAAAAAAGTTTCGTTTCTGCTTCATAAATTATGAAGACACCCAGAAATGTTGACTTGGTCCTTGTAAAATATTTGAGTTGTTTGTGGCTGTAGATGGAGATGGAGAATTCATCAACCAAATCCAAAATGATCAACTGTTCCTATTGTTCCTACAAAACAACACACAAGTCTAATCTCAATGTCCACATTCAGACTCACACCGGGCAGAGATCTATCAAATGTCCCCATCCCCAATGCACAAAATCATTCAAATCAACTTCACACTTAAAATCTCATGAGGTGGTCCACACAAAAGAAAAGAAATTAGATTGTTCTGAGTGCAACAAAAAATTCATCACAAAATCCGATTTGAATAAACACAAGAGGATTCATTTGGAGAAAAAATCATTCGCCTGCCCCCAATGCCCATTCACAACCAACCAAAATAGAAATTTGCAAACACACATGACTCGTATTCATTCGGATAATCGTCCATTTAAATGTGGGGAGTGTCGTTATGCAGCCAAAACAAAAAGAGAATTAAATCTCCATTTTCTGGTTCATTTGGGAGGGGAGGAGAAGGAGAAAGCGAAGACCCAAAAATGCCCCCACTGTCCCTACAAATCTATTCAATTAGCCAACATGAGGAGTCACTTGAGGACCCACACGGGGGAGAAGCCCTTCCCTTGTCCCCGTTGCCCACACAAGTCAACCACATCCACTAATTTGAAGGATCACATTGCCCGTAATCACACGGGAGAGAAGAAATTCAAATGTGAATTTTGTGACTACTCTACAGTCAACAGCGGCCAACTAAATCGTCACATGAGGACCCACACGAAAGAGAAACCCTACAAATGCTCATTCAAAAGATGCAAATATTCATCAACTCGATCTTCAAATTTAACAGTCCATGAGATGATTCACAGGCGAGAGAAGCCTTGGAAGTGCCCTCAATGTCCCTACTCTGCTACCCAAAAGGTCAGTTTAAAACTTCATTTGAAGAAACATGGAAATGGAGGAAACTATTCCAAGAAATCACAAGGTTTTGTAGGTAAAGAAAGGAGGGAGTTTAAATGCGGGGTGGTGGGGTGTGATTTTGTGGATGGGTACAAGGAATTTGCCCTCCATCTCAATCAACATCAGCTCCCCATCGTTCTCATCCCCAAACTAAATCACATGATTCAACTTTGATATGAAAATGAAAACTACGATGATTGCGAAAGTGAAAAGATGGGTTGTTTCGACACGGGAATTGTTGACAGGTTGATGACTGAAGGCAGAGTCAAGTGGTCGGAGTAATTGTGGAAATTGACTATTAGTTGGATCCTCCAATTTGGATTGTCGTTCCCAGAGAACGGATTGTGTGTGTTTGAGGAAATTCTGATAAAGATTTTAGATTCTGATTAATTTTCTTGATTGTTACTGTCCAGTTAATTTAAGTTCGTTGAGCTGCAAACATTTGTTGTTCATGTGTAAAAAATTTTGAATGGTGGCTGTTCATTTGTGTAATAAAATGAAACATTTTGGTTAGTAGAAAATAAAACTGAATAATTGTGGAGGGGGTGATATTTAACTAATTGAGTCATTCAGAAATTCTCATTCAGATTCACACAAGACAATTTCCATTTAGAAGAAAAACTTGAATCAAATTTTTGGGAGATTCAGTAAATCTGACATTTAGAGATTCAGTTTCAAAGCATCAAAGATGATTGTGGCAGTGACAAATGTTTTGAATTATACAAAAGACTTTCTAGTAGAAGCAAACATATTTTTTTGAATTTATCAAAAACGACACTCACTCTCTCCAAAAATGTATAAATGATCTACCGGAATAATGCAGTCCGGGTGCATCAGTTATTGGGAAGAAAATGAAACTTGCATACAGATTGTGGGTACAGTTCAATTTAACACACTTGACCCATTGTTGACATGAGTGATGAGGGTCCTTCCTTGTCCCTCATTTCCATATTCAACTTGTTCCTCCAGTTGATTAATGCCGAAGGTGGTGCACCACCTGCCCACGGAGTAGATTCATCCCGAGTACGTCCAAAAATAAAATGAAAGCGGCGCGAAATTTTGAATCGGGCACTTTCAATTACCCTTCCAATTGCTAAAATGCGTCCGAACATGTTCTTTTGAAACATGAGCGGAGGTTTGCTCCATTTTGTTGTTTTTTGTATGCTCTATTCATGTGAACCCAAAAAAATTAAATTGGCCGAGCTACCGGAACATTTGGAACATTTTCAATTTTTGGTACATAGGGGTTATTTTCGACAGCAAGAAGTGGAATCGCATTGTTAGTAAAAACGACACGACGTCATATCCATCAAGAACAAAACTTGTTGACAATTGATGGAGGGTATCAACCTCCATCGAATACACTCATTTTTGTAGATATCTCCAATTATTGTACCCTTAGAAATGTGGGGTTCCGAAAGATTGCCCTTTTAATCAATCGCTTGCCATACCATCCTTTCCTTGAAAAAATTTTCATTTGGTTTGATTTTTTTGGAAATCAGAGTAGCAAACAAGTTGTCGGAATGCCAAGTTCCAGGTGCATTTTTGGGGTGGTCAGCAAAACAGGAGTTGTCGTCGAAAACGAGAAAAGTCCCGGAACGGGACAAAAGTTTTGTTTTGCAAATTTTGATACAAAAGATTCGATGTACTTTTTAAATCCTAAGTTGCACCGAAGTTCAACTTAAAAGTTCTACTTAAAATCTCTTGGATTCAAGTTCCTAATTAAATAAAACTGAAGTTGTACTTATTAAGCACAACTTCAGTTTTACTTAAATAGGATATTGAATCCAAAGAAACATTTTTTCAAGGAATGAATGGTATGGCAAGCGATTGATTAAAATAAAACAAAGTTAACAAGGACAGATTAATTTTATGGGGAAAATCTTATTTTGTCTGCAAAACTACCCATTTTTCCCACAAAAATACTTACTTTGTCCAAAAACAAGTTCTCATTTTGTCCACACATTTTTGTCCACAAAATACTTATATTGTCAACGACTCTAGGTGAATTCCACACTCAGTAAGTGCTTACTCATTAATCTAACACCTCGCTTCGCTCGCCACTTCAACCAAACAAATCTCCATTGGCATAATCTGTCCATAAGACCAAACTGTTATATTTAGAAAGGTCAAGTGTCTCGCTTTGCAAGTAGCAACCTTTAATTTACCGACGCATCGTCTTGTGTTTTAGACGGGCTATTAATAGGAGGGACAGAGGTCAGATTAAAACCCTCTATGCTTATAAAATCAGCGTACGAGCTTCTTACATGCATAAATAAAGTTGTGGACAAAAAGAGTGTGGGAAAAATCAGAATTTTTTGCGGATAAAATAAGATTTTATTCGGAGGTGAGGAGTTTGTTCCAGAATGTAAAATGTGGTATGGCAAAATAAATCTAAAAGGGTAGAAAGTATGAATGACCGAAAGAGATTTGGTGGACTAGATTCTTAGCTGTTGTAGAAATCAGGGATTAAATATAGAAGAATCAGTTTGGGATTCATAAAATAAAATTTGGCATGACCAAATAGTTCTTGTTTGATTAATTTGAAATTATTCCCAATTTGATCATCTACATCATATAACGATCTTCATACATACTTGGGACACTACCAAATAGTGTTCAAGATGCTTCTACATATTCACTCAATTTCTTAACGTTGATTTCAGAACCAACTTGCTGTTGCCGTACAGCATCGATTTAATCTTAAGACCTTAAGATTAAGATGGTTTTATACCTTCCAGGATCATCAGTTTAATTTTGGGAATTCTTGATGACAATAGATTATAGACATATTTTGTCATTATCTTGTTGCTAATAATTACAGGACAGTTGGACCAACTGTGTAGAGTGAACAATTAGGAAATGGATCAATTAAATTAAATGTTTACTTATCAGGTGTGAATGCAATTGTTCAAATTAATTCTGTGCTTTAATTTGTAATAAAATTTTAATTGTAACAAGTAAAATTAATTCAAAGTCCTTGAAGTTGTCTGACAAGCACAAAAATATTTGAATTTCAATGAGTAGGCCAACTAACGAAGTAAGTAAGTAAATAAGTTGAAAAACAATTTTGTTGGCCAAGTTGACATTTTCTGCTTGCAGACAATAAAATGTGCACATTAAAAGAACTCAATACAGAAATACAGACTGATCATCAATTAACTAGAATTTAAAAAATCTTCTTGTGGAACAGCATCAACCGCAACAAAAAGCTTTAATCAGAGGTCCACAAGAAACGCAAAACGGGACACAGTTTGCACAGCCCAGACCCAAATTCTCAAAGGAAATGCCTTCGCACTTTTTGCAAGTTTTTCCTTAAGCAGCAAAAAATATGGACCATTCGAAGTCGCATCTGATTCCACTTATTTGTCACCATCTCCCAAACAATTGAACAAAAAACTTTCCACTTGATCTGAAAGATAAATTCCATCAAGAGAAGAATCAGAGCCACAGAATTAGCCAGAGCAGCCAACTCGAAGATCAAGTGAATATCCGACGACACAAGTCCAATTGGCCTCCACTCATCCACATCTTCGCTTGAATCTAATAAAGTCGAGTGTTTGACTGATATCCCCTTCTTTCGAATCTCTTCCCATTTACTCCAATAATTATAAATTCCAGAGGTCGTCAATATCTTCATTCTCGAAGGAACCAACTGGCCGATGGGTTTAGAAAACATCAACTCCAAGGACGATGTGGAAATGAGTGTGTAGCTGAAGGATTGGATTGTCTTGAAATAATTCTCTTTGACGTTCCCATTATGAGCGAATCTCAACTTTGAGTTTCTGGTCATTTCGTTCTTGAATATGTTCCAAGTTATGTGGAAATGCTTCGCCTCCACAATTATCAGAGTTTTCGATCTATCAAATAAATTCTCAATGAGGTTTTGATTAGGATCTTCCAACTGTTGAGCACAAATTGATTTGATCTTGATGAGTACTGGAAACCAATCAACATATTTTTGACATTCTGCACTACGTGCAAAGGGTGACTTTTGAAAAGGCAACTGCTCTCCATCAATGATTTCAGAGTCCGTGAAGTTACCGTTGTAACAAATAGCGACTTGACGAATTGCCATCATCTTTAATTTGTATAATAATTCTGAGTCTGAAATGCCTGCTAAACGCCATAAACTACGTAGTTGATTCAAGCTCATTTCGTCAAATCGTGTAAAGTTCTCAGGAAGTGTCAACTCAAATGCGGGACAAGTTGGCTGAATGGAGTAGATAACAAAGTCACTTGTAGCCCAATTGAACTGGTCGATGCTGGTCCAGTTTGTCTGAAATGGGAAGGGGGACAAGTAGTTGGCCTGCATGATGGATTTATACCAATTTGTGAGGAGGAGTCCGATGAGAATCCACAACCCCAAAATAAATCCATAAATCTTCATCCAACCTTTGCCCTTGACAACCTTTTGATACCTTTCAATTGAGTTGTGAATAAATTCATCGTAATTGGGCTGCTCTATGAGAATCCTCCAAATGGAATTCACACCAGACAAAGACATTTCCCCTACAGTTTTGAACACCAATTTCAACCTCCATCTCAATTTCTCTTCACTGCACAAGATAGAGAAAATGGCTAGAAAAAATGAGGTAGCTCCAATTTGTGTTGTGAGGGTGATCCAAACTGGGATTTGAAATGGCCGCAAGTAAACAGCAAATGACTCCTGGAGTTTCTGGACGCTGTCTGCTGTGATGAACTTGAAAGTCTCAAATGATTGAACTTTACAAGTCTCAATAGGTATTAAATGATCAAAGGCATTGGATATGTCGCCCCCGTTGGGCAGAAAAAAATATAACAAGTGTTGGTTGACAAAATCACCTTCGGTACTAAATGGTGTGGTGCAGTTTAATGCGGAATAGATAAAAGAGAGACTAGCAGATGTGAGTGAAATTGGGTGTCGTCTACTTGCAGGTGATGCAAAACCCAACACAGAATCATTCTGTAGTCGATCTAAAACAGTAACGTAGTCACGTCTATCCATTAATGTTCCTGGAATAAATTGCCAATTGATGATGCGGCCATTGTCTGTGATGTTTCTGTGACATTCGAGAATTTCCTTCAAGCAGCCCCCATTCAGTGAACTCGTATTCAATCCGCCAGGTGTCGCAATGTGTTCTCGGGGACATTCAAACGTTCTGTTAATGACTGAAATGTTTCCAAGGAACCAGTTGAAAAAACATCTACCCCAATTGGTACTGCCATTTCTAGTGGAGACTTTTATTTCAAACAAATTCATCACAATTCTTGGAATAGTTGGGTTGACATTAAATTCTGGTACAAGATCAGCAACTCCATATTCAAACAGTACCAAAGCCAATGCATAGGATTTCATATGTTGATATTGATAAATATTGGCAAGGACCTCTCCCATTGCTTTGTCATGACGAACTTGTCTACTCCATTCCAATGTAGAAGATTGATACACCAACATGTGACATTTCATGTTTCTCATCTGAGAAAAAGCTTTTACAAAATTACTCGTTTGAGAATCGATTGTGGATATTAACATCGTTAGATTCTCATTCCAAGTGGTGTAAAGGACCAGAGAGTGGGTGGTTTTGAATGGACGACCATCTTCAATATCCCCAATATCCAACTGTGATTCATGGAGCACAAAGAGGAAACAGAGATTGTCGTCACCCAAAACTTTATTTAATTTTTTGACGGCTTTTTGGTTTGATAATTTCATCCCATAAGTTTCTTGTACTTCAATTATGATTAACATGAAAACAAAAAATACGATTCCTCGGCCCATCATGTTGTAACTCTGTATCTGAGTGGTACTTTGAATTTGTAATTGAATCATTTCTTCAAATCAGACCTCTTTTGCTTTGAAATTATTTATTTGGACTTTGTATCTTTGATTTTAAAATGATTTGAATTTAGTCAAAATGTAATCAAATTGAAGGAGAGAGGATAGGAATGACATTTTGATATTCTTGTAAAGATATTTCGTAATTCCGAGCCTTGAAATTCAGTGGGTACAAGATTCTTTTGTTGTTGAGAGTTGGGGAAGAATGAAATTGGAGGATTGTGAATGTGGACTGAGGTGAATGACGAACCTCCTGTATTCCTCAATGGTGTTCCGGTGTCCACTATTTCGCTTTTTCCTTCAACTAATCTGATCGATGAACACGAAGGCCAACCACAAAGACAAAAGGACAAGAGGATTTTCTCAACACACAAGTCCAGTCCAGTTGTGCACTACCGATTGGTTCAGCTCTCACATTTCAGTTTATTTCATTGTTCAGGTCCATATTAATGTGAAGTGTCTCCAACTGTTTCCACTTAGAACTTGACTGGTCTTTAACGAATTGTCAATATGTGACGAATATTCATCAAAGACCATTCAAGTGTTAAATGCATAATATTACACTCACCAAAATCTATGACAAGTCAAGCTTGAAAGAAGTACTTAGGAGAGCCAACGTGAACTCCAATTTTTCTTCATTCTGTCGCACAGTGTTCTGAAATCCCAAAAAATCGAACGAAATTGAATTTGTTGACTTCAAAGTTTTAACAAAAATAATTTTTATTGTGACTTCGGCATCATCAAAGAATGTTTTGATACAGTCTCAAATTTTCCGAAAAATTATTTCTTGTGGCAAAAAATTTGAAACTTGTCAAGCCCATTGGCTCTTACGGTTAGAGAGAACTCCGAAAGCATTCACAACTCGCACGGAGGCCGCCTGGAGCCCGTGAGTAATCTTCCGAAGTGGAAAATTTCCTGTGATGAAAATTCCGTGAAACGTTGAGACTTTGTTATCTTTTCTAAGTTTTAATTTTATTAATCGTTATTTACAAAGAACGTGACGTCGATAATTAACTTTCATTTCCCAGTGGTTAATGATTGCCAATGTTTGTCTAAATCTTAAATTGAATTTTCTGGTTTACCTTAACTAATGCCTAGAGTAACGTATTTGCTTGTCCTGCTAATCATGTCGTACAATATCAAAATATGTTTGCTGCATCTGTCGAATTATAAGTTCTATTGTTAAAATGACAAATTCTAAAACAATGCAATCTGGCTGCAGTTATTATGGCCAAATATTTCAGTGCGGATCACAGGTCAAGCTGTTACGTATTTCAGTGTGATGTGGATGAACATTTTAAGCGTCTTCTTGGCTGTCGTTTGCACATTTTTTCATAATTTTAGGACCAAGGGGGTCAGAGCGAGGAGCCAATTCACGGAGTACCTCGTAAAGCCTCAACGGAAGGCCGGAGAAAATTCTGAAATTATATTTGGATTTAGCAGATCAAGATTTATCTGTACACGTTCTCACCATCACCAAAATGATCAAGGGGCCCAAAATTGAGCACATTCAAAATCTGATGTGCTCCACTTACGTCCGCTTCGAAATTTGAAATTTACAAAGAATTGGACTTTGAAAATTTTCTAGTTGCTGGGCAAGAACAGATCAGAAGGTTTGATCCATTATAATTCAAAAACGGTGCATGATGAGACAATGAGAAAGATCGAGTTGAAATCACCGTACTCTAGTGTACATTTGTGCAAGTTTTTTTTTCATTTGGTCTATTAATTTGACCTGGGAAGTGGTAGGCGTTTGTCATTTTTAGTCTCTAAACTACTTGTTACTATGCAAAAACTTGAAGTGGGCCTTCACACTGTTAATTTAAGCTATTGCTATTTGTTTACTCGACGCTTTATTTTTTATTTTATAGGTATAACCTTGATGGGAATCTTTAATTACAATTAATTTCTAGAAATATAATTTAGAGCATATTTTCAATAATTTTGACCTTAAGAGGTGACTAAAAGACCTCAGAACAGTCGTACATACTCGTAAAATTTTCACCTTATTGAAACATTTGAACTTTGTTTGGCTCGCAGTATACTTTAAAGTATTCAAAAACCGTTTAGTAATTCTCTTGTCACAATTAACCACGTTGTAATCTAATTTACTTGAAACCAATATAGTAATCATGTCATTCAGTATTTTCAGTTCAATTTGCTGGCTATTTTGAATGTGAGCAAATAAAACTAAAAGTAATTTGGAAATTAATAAAATTTATATCTAAAACTACACTCACCAAATCAACACTAACTGAAATTAGTGGAATAAAAGCTTAATTGAAAAATTTTTGAATTGATACTTGATTTATCTAAAAACTCCACTGGTCACAATCAATATTCCCATCAAATCTTTATTGAGCATTGAGCATTTGTGTCCATTTCATTGAAAAGCTGAAGAGTCAGGGTCACGAAAATGTCAAATGTGCGACTAAAAACCTCAATGGATGTTGCACAGCCTGACTAGAAAACAATCAATTAAAATTGTAATGGAGATGAGGGATTCTGGATTCCATTTCATTTCATATGAAAACCCTTCCAGTTTTCGCACTTCTCAGTCTTTCGTCACTGAGACAGAACTCAAAAGCTTTTCATTACATTAAATCGAGTTCAAACAGGTCGAATGCCTAGTCAGTTCTAAGTCTTAGGGTGCTCTTGTTTTTCTATAATCTATCTTTCAGCTTCAAAAAAATGATCATTTTTGAGTTCGAAAATACTTTGATATGTATTCTTACTGTTTGTTATTTTTTACTTGCTAAATAAATTATAAATTGCATGTGAACATTAGTTTTATATTAGTGCTACCTTGTCAAGAACACAAGTTTCATAAATAAATAACATGTTTTGTTTGTGTAAATGGTGAAAATGTCCATGAAGTGACTTAAATTTGAATTGAATCTAAAGTCTCAAAAAGTCTCGAGACTCTTGAGACTTTTCAAAGAAAGCCTCGAGACTTTTTTGTCTCGAGACTTTTGAAAATTAGGTCTTAAAAAATCTCGAAACTTCTTTTACTTGAGACTTTGCAATCACTAATCTGGACTTTATAAAAGAGTCGGAAGGGAAGACCTTTTTCTATTTTCGAGGGCACTCCAAAGGTCCTCACACCCTCGAATTAACTCGAGAGGACACAAAAGGAGTTGGGACTTTTAATGAGAATTTCAAAGAAAAGCCTGAGCCAGGGGATTATTCATGTGGGTTTAAAAATGAGGATGCTTCTTTGTGGATTCAAGTTAAAGGTTGTAACACCCCCACAACAAAAAATTTGATTATTTGTTTCATTTATGAGACCCCAGGAATTCGAAGGGGACAATAAAAATAGAAAAAGGTCAGTTGGCAGAAACTTCACTCCCTTCGTCAAAGGGATTTGAGTCAAGTCATTTGACCCACGAACATTCGCTTCATTCTACTCATTCACAGGAAGGACCTTTCAACATTTTTATTTGCTATTTGACTTGAGTATTTTGCTCCAAGAATTTTCTCAAATCGGAATTAACCCATTTTCTTTAGTAGAGGTCTTCAACAATCAAATAGTCAATTTAATTTTCAAGTGACTGGAACTTCCATTGACATTTTGAAACGAGTTGGTTTGAGGTGGGTTTCTGGTTGAGAAATTTATTTTATTTTGTTGCATCTATTTAAAAAAAATTTGTTTCTGCTTCATAAATTATGAAGACACCCAAAAATGTTGACTTGGCCATTGTAAAGGATTTGAGTTGTTTGTGGCTGTAGATGGAGATGGAGAATTCTTCAACTAAATCCAAAATGGTCAACTGTTCCTATTGTTCTTATAAAACAAAACACAAATTCGATCTCGGTGTTCACATTCGGATCCATACGGGTGAGAAGCCCTTCAAATGTCCCCATTCCCAATGTACAAAATCGTTCAAATCAACTTCTGAATTAAAAGCTCATGAGGTGGTCCACACAAAAGTGAAGAAATTCGAGTGTTCTGAATGCAACAAAAAATTCACCCTAAAACCCAATCTGAATAGGCACAAGAGGATTCATTTGGAGGAGAAACCTTTCGCTTGTCCCCAATGCCCATTCACAACCACCCAAAATGGAAGTTTACAAACACACATGACTCATATTCACTCGGATGATCGACCATTTAAATGTGGGGAGTGTCATTATGCAGCCAAAACAAAAATAGAATTGAATGGTCATTCTGCTGTGCATTTGGTTGGGGAGGAGAAGGAGAAGATCAAGAAACACAAATGCCCGCACTGCCAATACAAAACCTACTTATCAGGGAACATGAAGAGTCACTTGAGGACACACACAGGGGAGAAGCCCTTCCATTGTCCCCACTGCCCACACAAAACAACCACATCCAGCCATTTGAAGGAACACATTGCTCATCGTCACACGAGAGAGAAGAAATTCAAATGTCAATTTTGTGACTACTCCGCAGTCACCAGCAGCCACCTGAATGAACACATAAGGACTCACACGGGAGAAAAGCCCTACAAATGCCCATTCGAGGGATGCGAATATTCAGCTGCTCTATCTTCCTCTGTTAAACTCCACGAGATGGTTCACAGGGGAGAGTGGCATTGGAAGTGCCCTCAATGTCCCTACTCTGCAACCCAAAAATCGAATTTAAATCGACATTTGAGGAAACATCAAACCTTGACTGATTCCGCACTTAGGTCGAAGATGATTATTGGTAACAAAGGAAATCGATTTCAAATGTACAAATGCAAAATGGGTGGATGTGATTTTGGTTGTCGAGAGGAGAAGGAATTTGCCCTCCATCTCAATCAACATCAACTCCCATCGTCCTCAGCCCCAAACTAAATCACATGATTCAACGTTGATATGAAAATGAAAACTACGATGAATTTTGAATACTTTGATTGCTAAAGTGAAAAGATGGGTTGTTTTGACACGGGGAATGGGTGACAGGTTGATGACGGAAGACGGAGTCAAGTGGTCGGAGTCATTGTGCAAATTGACTGTTAGTTGGATACTCCAATTGGAATGTCATTACCAGAGAACAGATTTTGTGTGTTTGAGAGAATTTTGATAAAGATTTTAGATTCTGATTAATTTTCCTGATTGATACTGTACAGTTAATTTAAGTTCGTTGAGCTGCAAACATTTGTTGTTCATGTGTAAAAAATTTTAAATGATGGTTGTTTATTTGTGTAATAAAATGACAAATTTTGGAGTGTAGAAAATAAAACTGAATAATTGTGGAGGGGTGATATTTAACTAATTGAGTCATTCAGAAATTTTCATTCGGATTCACACAAGACAATTTTCTCTTTTAGAAGAAAAACTTGAATCAAGTTTTTGGAAGATTCGGTAAATCTGACATTTAGAGATTCAGTTTCAAAAGCATCAAAGATGCACTTAAGTACAACTTAAAAGTTCTACTTAAAATTTCTGGGATTCAATATCCTAGTTAAGTAAAACTTAAGTTGTAGGTACTTAATAAGTATTCGGAGATTATCGTTAATAGCTGGAGTAAAAATAGGGCTAATTCGTACACTTTGCTATTTGTTTATTCGACGTTTTATTTTTATTATATATGTATAATCTTGATGGGAATTTTTAATTACAATTAATTTCCAGAAATATAATTTAGAGCATATTTTCGACAATGTTGACCTTAAGAGGTCACTAAAAGACCTCAGAACAGTCGTACTCGTAAAATTTTCACTTTTGAACTTTGTTTGAGTCGCATCAGCCCCTTTGAAGCGCGAGTTTTGAATTTCAATGTTCAAAGGAGGACGAAAAATTTAAAGTGTTAAATAAATTAAAATGTTGACTCTGTACTGCCTTGTAAGTAAATTTTAATTAATTTTAATTGTTAATTAATTTGTACGTTGAATCCACTTTGCTACACTCTGTACTTGGATTGACTTTAACACATGTTAATTTTATTGTTTATTGTATTTGTAGAAGGGACGTTGACTGTTGATTTGACAAGAATTTTTTAATTGTGGTAACATTTACTCGTACGTCAACTCATCAATGCGATGACATCAACAGGGTTTTATTACAATTGTCTGGTGTGTGACGAAAAGATTGAGACCTCGATAGAAAAAATTGAAGATATTACAGAAGTGTTTGCTGAAAAGCTTTTAAGTCTACTATGGTTATTTTTAGGTCATTTAAAGGTCACGAATGATGACATGTTCGATTTTGATTTTCTTGTCGAACCTTTCCCATTTTGTAAACAGTGTACTACTTTACTAATTGACTTGAGTAAAGTCCATTGGAAATTGACATCATCCACTTGCAGAAAATTTAAAAAGAAAAGAAATATTCATTTTCAAAAAAAAATTACAAGTCTTGTTGCTACACTAAGTTCCAAAATTTTGAATACAATTAATGATGGCAATCGTAATTCTAATTGTGAGCAACAGAATCAGATTAAGTCAGGGGTTGATGTGATCATCAAACAAGAGTCTCAACGCCAATATGTCAATGCAGGTCAATCTGACTTGACTTGTGATGACCCTGACAATCAATCAACGAGTATTATTCAACTCCAAGAGGAAGGAAAAAATCAAGATCTGACTCAGGATGAAGATACAGAAATAACAGACTTGTTGAAAGAGACCAAGAGTAAAATTTCAATTATCAGACAATCCATTGCTAATTGTAAGTTTTCTTTGTTAAATCTAATGTCAAATTTCACATGAAACTATTTTATTATTTTGAAACTCATTGATGTTCATTGATGTTTATTGAGTGATGCGAATTTTATTCAAAAAAAATTATATCAAGTAAACTAAACTACATTAGTAAAATAATTGAATTTTAATTAAATCTATTATCTGTTATTATTTTGTTTTTGTCAGCCTACAATGTCAACGTTAGGCTAGAAAGGATTGACCCAGTCACCGATAAAGAGAGATTATTACAACAGTTCAAGTCAACTCAAAATTTATCCGACCAAACTGACGATCCAGAGATAAATACCCAAGACAATTTTTTTATGTCAGATGAAGAAGAACAAGAACAAGACAAAGAAGTAGAATCTGATATGAATGTGGACGTTGATCCTTTAACAATGGATGAAGAACTTTTGAAATATGATGATGATGAAGAGTTATCAAACGAGAGTATGGATGAGGACAGTGTAGCAGCCCAATTATTCCCTGTGATTGTGGATTTGGATGAAGGGAGTGAGACAGAACAAGACAAATGTAAAATTAAAACTAAGAATTTAACAAGATCAAAGAGAAAATCAAAAAATAAGAGAGAAGATGATCCACATTGGAAAGCCACCGTTGAAGTATCACCAAATAAATTTCTATTTCGAAATAAATTCCAATTTGAAAAAATTGACAATGCCTACGTGTGCTCTACTTGCCTCTACTCTTCAAAGAAAAGACAAGCTGTTTCCAGTCACATCAGAACGAAGCATTACGGTAAATAATAAATAAATATAAATATTTTAATTTAATTAATTTAAAATGTACAAGAATTATTTTCTTCTATTATGATGATTTTGTTTAAATCAGACAAGGACAAATTCCAATGTGAGTACTGTTCCAAAGCTTTTGGTAGAAATAGTGATCGACGTAGACATGAAGCCCTTCATGTAGAAAAAGGTGTCATAACTCTACATCCTCATTGTCCAAGTGAAATTCCTCGTCCTCCTGGAGCTCCAGAAACGACCAATCGAAAGTTTATGTATAAATGGCAATATCCCTTCGAAACAATTGAAGACTCATTCAAATGTGGGACATGTGGATTCATCTGCAATACGAGACGTAATATGACTAGTCACATCCGAAATATGCATCTAAGTAAGACATTTGAACATATTAAATTTACTTTCATGAGTGTGTACAATAATATACAATTTCTATTTCAATTTCTTGATATGTATTTTGTACACTGAATGTCATACCATAATAATTATTTAATTCTTGCTTTATGAATAATAAATTTTTCTAAATGTGACTTTATGTGATCTATTCAGATAAAGATAAATACTCGTGCAGATTTTGTCGGAAACCATTTAGTAGGAAATACGATTTGGATAGGTAATTAATAAATTATATGTCAAATATTTATTTATTCCAGTTTCTACATGATAAACATTAAAATATTCAATATTTTAATTTATAATTATTTTATTCAATTTCTTTATATACAGACACGAGTTGGTTCATGCACAAACCAAAGATTTCTTATGTCCAACATGTGGTGAAGCATTCAAGACTCCTCAACACCTCAAAAATCATGAGTTGACTCATCAAGGAATTGATCCAAGAAAATATTTCTGTGAACTTTGTCCAAAAAGATTTTACAAGAGACAAATGTTAAATCGTCATGTCATCATGAAACATACTAATGAAAAACCGTATGAGTGTCCTGTCTGCTCTAAGAGGTTTCAAATTTTTTGTCTATAATAATATCTACATTATTTTTTAATTACAAAACTATCATTTGTAATCATAACTGAGCACTACTACAGATGACATCAAATTTAAAATAATGTGAAATCATACAAGATTTTTAATTAGCTAAGTTACTGTTGTTGGTACAAAAGATGATTAGGTAGAATATTAGCAAATTAACAACTTTATTATGTTGATGTTTGTACGTAAATATTTTGAAAGAACAAAAAAAGGTTTTAGTGCAAATATTAATTGTTTTTAATATTCTTAATAATAAAATACATATTTTCATTCTTTATTTAGGTATGGACTAAGGGACTCGATGATCAAGCACAGCAAATCTCATTTGCAAACACTACCCTACCTTTGTCATCTATGTGGAGCTGGCTATGCTACCAACAGCGAAGTATTGAGACATATCGAAGATTGTCATAATCCAACCAATCCAAAAAAACAGAGGAAACAGAGACAAAGAAATATTGTCATCTTGAACAATAATCCCCCAACAAAGACGGATAGTCTTGAACATTTACCAAAGACGGAAACAGAAACAATTCCAGAGTCAACCTCGTCAACAACAACAACGACAGCGGCAGCAACAACAACAATGACTGTAGGGGAGAATCATGTGCCTGAAGAATTTTTTTCTTTAATTGATTTGGTCCAGTTAAACTGATTTATCAAGTAAATATCGAAATATTGAGATGAACTGAATTATTCTCGTGTGTTACCTTTTTGTCTGTGTCAAATATCACTTGTACCCAATGTCCAAAATGATGTACAAGTAATTTTTCTCTCGATTTGTGCTGACATTAAACTTGAGGTTTTTTTATACATTTTTTAATGGAAAATATTTCAAACTGTTGCTCATTGTCATTGTTATTTAGCTTTGACTTGAACGTGTCAATAAAATTGTAGTTTATAATCGAATTGAAACTTTAATATGATTTGTGATGTCGGTCGCATATCATATCGCATATCGCATATTATTTCAATTTAATATTTAAAGTAATTATTTATAATTGTGACTTTTATTGTTGTTTACAAACGATTGGAGTTTATCTAAATTGTAGGTTTTTAATCTAAATTATCATGATATATCCCCTAGTTAAATGCACACAATACAACTTCCATCCGGTTCAAATTAGTAACAAGTAAATTGTTGTACTTAATTGTTCCATTTTCCCTCTCTGCTCGTCTTTATTTCTCCTACAATCAACTTTCCTTTGTTTTTTGTTTTTTTGTCGTGAGACGATGGAACTCACACAACTTCCGACTCATTTAAGTTAATTGTAGTCAGTCACATGCAATTCTCAGTCATTTTACTCTCTTGACATACAATACACATAATGTCCCATTTACTTTTACAAACTGAATCATGAATTATGAATTTAAATTTAAATGCAAATACTTTATTATCAAGTTGTTTCTCCACAAGTTCAGAGTAAATCTTGACATTATTTTAAATAGTTTAGACTAATCACATTTTGAACATCAACGTCAAGTTGTGAACTGTAGAAAATTAAATGACGAATTGAAAGTGAAAAAAAATCGATTTAAAGAGTGAAATAAGAAGACACGATAAATTTTTCAATCAAAAATATTTATTTATCTCTTTTATAGATGGCAATCATTGGACTTTTGAACATTTGATTTAACTCATGAACAAAAAACAACAACTAGAGTACATCTATACTAAAAGGTCTCTTGTGTCAGGTTGAACATTTTTCCGGAACAATAATAATAATAATAATTTCATTTGTTAACATTTAACAACAATTAGTAAGCATCGTGCTTGATAACAACAAAAACAAAATAATAAAATTATTATTAAATAATTAACAAGAATAACAAGAGAATAAAATTAATAATAACAATTTCTTGACAACGATTTGAGCCAGCATATGGTTGTGCACAATAATTAATTAAATTAATTAACATTGAGTAAATATTTGTAGAGTTTTTGTAAATTTCTGTCAAATGTCAACAGGGGTCAACTAATCAAAGTAAGATAGACGTACAGGTACAGGTACTGTGTGCTGTATGCTGTGTGTACCTGTTCATGTGCAAATGTCAGTAAAAAAGTGAATTGTAAAATGTAATTAAAGTTAAAGAGTAGAATAGAGAATAGAGTAGAGTAGAGTAAAAGTAAAATACAGGGGTCACAAGAGTATTACGTACAAACATTAAGGTCAGTCTATAGTCTAGAATGTACTGCATATTGTTTATGTAGACACAATAACAATAGCAGTAGCAGTATCATTGTAGGTCGTGTATAGTCAAGTCGATTATTTAACGACCATAACAAAATTGTATCAGTCATCATTTTTAAGATGTGGGTTAAATTACGATTACATTTACGATTTACAATCAAACAAAAAATATTAGCTCGATGTGGGTCACTTGGGTGAACAATGTCCCTCTTGACACATTCACAAACAAAATATTGTCACTCTCTTGCACTCATAAAAATAATCATTTGATTTAAATTTAACTAATTACAATTAGATCATTGTCGAAAATTAATCTGTCTTTGGTCTTTACTTGTGTCAAAAGTCTTCAATAGCGATTTGCATTGATTAGTTTCTCTTTTTGTGCATGGAGGTTCAAGGGTCATTAGTAGATTTTTTTTTGTACATGACCCTAGTCTCCAAAAATATAGTGACAAGTAATAAGGGGTTATGAAGGTCAAGTCAGTTCAGTCCACAAGTATACGTCTGTCTTTTGTCTGTTGTCATATCGTCATCGTAGTCTTCTTTGGTGTTTTTTTTCATCCTTGAATATTTTTTTTCTCATTAAATATCAATTAGAATAATCTGTCAGTTTTTGTATTTGTTCTTTGATTCGTTTTTCCATTTCAATTTCGTTTTTCATTTGTCCATGTCCAAATTTTTTTTATTGTATCCTTTGTCCATCTTCAATTTCTTTGTCTGATCAATCAAAGCAAAAAGTGTGTCGTCTGTACAAAAAAAATATTAAATACTAAATTACAACTAAATCTCATAACTTGTCATTTTACCATCACATAAAAATTTCAAATCCGCAATCCGCAATTGGATTGAGTTCACCAAAAAACGAAACAAAACAAAAAAAACTCAAATCGCCTTCTCGGCCCCAATCCTAAATCCTCAATCCTCAATCCCAATTTCAATTTCCGCGTCCGCAACAGATTCTGTTGCTGTTGTCTTAACACATTCAGATTTGAGATTTGAGATGTGCTCAATCGTATTCGTCTACTCGAAATCATTGGCTCAGGTCAGCATCAACATCCAAATGTCCAAGCCCAAAACCAAAACCAAAAAACAATTTTCTACTTGCCCCCTTATTTCTACTTTGTACTTTATTTATTTTGTACTGTCTTTCAGTCCCTCGTTTGTCTGTAGGCTCAGGGTGAGGGATTGAACATTTGGCATTTTGACTGTTTGACCATTTTGGATTTGAATTTGGTGTGGAGGGGGGGCAGGTAGGACATGACAATGGAATTGGAATTTGTGTTATGGGTGTGAGTGAGTAAGTCTTGTTGGATTGTCAAATGGAGGGAGGGAGGGGGTGTTGTTGAGGTTGCCAAAAAAACAGGAAATATTTGTGTAGAGATGGGAGATGGAGGAGTGGGGAAGGGGGGTGCAAGTGGACCGTGTGAATGACCAGAGTAGACCGGTCGACCTGAAAAGAGGAACCTGTTCAGAGGTTTCACCCTCCTCCCCCTCCCTCCACAATTCACATTCTGCTCTGTGTCCTCTTCTAAATCCAATTGGGTGAAAACAGTCAAAAGTTCAAGGTCTGACCAAATTCTCTCTCAATTACTCGAAAATGTTTTTTTTCCCATATTGCAAATGAGCAATGAGACATGTCTACATCCTGTCTACGCAATGGGCAAATATAGACGATGATGATGATAATCCGCAATTTTCTCAACTCCATCAAAAATATGGATTTTTATGTGCGACTTTAAGAATTTTTTTTGTTTAGTCTCTCGGGACAGAACAAATGAAGGAATATTTGTAATTACAATTACAAGTCAGTTTCAACAGTTTACCGTTACATCTTTCGTCTCATTAATTAAAAATTGTGATTTATACAAAACTAAAATTTTTTTTCTACGTACTGACTCTGACTACGATTTGATTTGTTATCATAGTTTCTATCTCAATTTTGAAAATTGATACTTGTCAACATTCCAAATTTTTTTCTTCTATCCTTTCATATTTTATGCTAAATGGAAGTACAAAATGATTTTCTACCTTGTTTGTCTTTTGCTTTACTGATTCTTGCCGTAGGCATCATAAAGTTTCTCAACGGCATTTAAAACTTTTTCAGCTGTTCCAGCGAAATTGTATGACCTGGACCATCCACTACCACCAGCACCATAACCGCCAGCACTAGCACCAGCTCCAGCTCCACCGTCCCAACCCCATCCATTTCCACCGGACTTGGAGCCCAAAAGTGGGTAACAGACGGCAGCCAAGGCGAGCAATAAAACGATGGCTCCAATAGCCAAAAAGATTCCTGTGCTAAGGTCAAAGCTCAAACCAGCTGAGTAGCCGGGATCAGGATACTAGAAAATAAATAAATAAAATTTTAATCTCCATGAAAATATCCCCATATCTTCCTCTATGAATTCCTCATCATCCAAATGTCAATCTCACTTTTCTCTCAACTTTTTCTTTTCTCAAAATAAATTTTCTCTTTGTCTCTCAACTCTTTTCTCTTCTCTCCAACATGGAAAATTCTTTCTTATTTAAATATAAATATAAAAGAATGTTTCTTACAGAATTGTAATGGTACTGTTGACTATGTCCCTGTGGACCACCATGTCCACCTCGACTTGTGTCATCAACCAATTGGGCAGCTTGACTCTTGATTTCCTCAGCTCTTACAACACCCGCCAACAGAAGGACGGCGAAAAATGCTAATGCTCGATTCATTTTCAAAATAGGAATTTTTATGGCAACTTTTTCTGTAATTTTCAAAAAAAAATCCAAATTATATTTCTCTTCAGTTTCAACTTGAAGTTTGAAGTTTGAATCTGTGAATTCTTTCTGTCTTAGTCCCTTTGGCACTTGAAAACTTTAAATTTTTTTTTATATAAACAAATTCTTTTAAAATTTTTCTTTGGCTAAATTTTTGCTCTTACCTTTTGAAAGACAGAGAAAAGATTCTCTTAATCTTTGGAGAATTTGTTGTTGGTGATCGTACAAGTGAAGCTCAATTGAGAGGAAAATTCGTGAGCAGTTTTGTCCGAGGGTCGAGGTAAAAAAAATTTGTTGTAAAATTTTTTACAGTTGTCTACACCCGCACATGAGCCACCCCTGACCCCGTCATCATATTCAATGCGTTGACTTTGACTTTGTATTTGACTTGGACTTGCTGTACAATACATAAACACAATAAACATACCAGAAAAGTTGTAGGGAAAAAAAGTTACTATGTGATTGTTGCTCCATTTCCTTCTTTGTGGGTTTTATCAAGGCAGAAGCACACACATTTTGATATAGAGGTACAAGAGATATGATATGATGATGATGATGATGACTAAGAGGAAGGTACAACATACAAGGGGGGATTATTTAGATTCTGGTGGCATCCGTGTCAAAAGTACAGAATACAGAATAACTTTTCTTTCTAGTTTTCTTGTCTCACTCCTCAGTAACTGAGACTGAGTGTGTACACATATAAGATAAAAGATACAGACAAAGTACTTTACATACAGGCTACATCCCCGTTTCTCTAGTCGATTGTATATTTTTTTACACATTTTTATTACTATCACTCCCTCTTCCTATATGTATGAATTTCCAAAGAGAGTTTATGTGTGTGTGTGCATGTTACAGTCTACACAATTGAATTGTTGGTCGTGAACTTGAATGAAAATGAACCTGAACTCGCACAAGCCACTAAATTTCAAAAATTCTCAATTAAATTAAATGGTCATTTGCATTGACCGTCTACCCTCTATGTAATGTACAGTATTGTATATCTATTGTGTACTTATAGTTTCAATTGTAGTGCATTGTAATGTACTTGTAGTAGTAGTGGATCTTATGCCTCAATCAAGATCAACAACAGGGATGGGGATGGAGATGGAGATGGAATGCGGTTGTACATACACAGAAACAGTTTAAATGTTTCATCAACACACACACACAAACAAACACAACAACAATTTAATCATTTCATTATGCAGCCAACTTGGACTGGACTTGTTCCTTTGAGAATGGATGTAGACAAGTTGAAGGCGAAAAGGTAAAACTAAAAGGTAGTCGGACAAGGAGGAAATCGATTTCAAGATTCGAGATTGTCCACTGTGTGTGTGTGTGTGTGTGTGTAGAGGTTGTGAAATTAGAAATTTGTATTTTAGAAATTTTGTCAAGTCCAACTCCAACTATTGAAACTACTTTATACTTTTTAATCATATCATCATCCAGTTTGCAGGTGCACGTTGATGCAGTTTCTTGACCGTCTACTAATTGACATAGACTTTTTTTATATGAACAAAAAAAATTAGAAATTTTTTCTATTGTAAATTAGGCTTCACAGGTGCAAAAGTTTTGACTTTTCATTTTTGGGTTGTTTTTATGTTTTTAGTTGCCTTGAGCTTGAATTTGCAATTTGAATTTGAATTGTTGAAGGATTGCGATGGGGTGTGCAAGTAGATGAGGATATAGACAATGGATTGTAGGTTGATACAAGTCAAGTTATACAAATTATTTAATTGTCTCTTAATATAAAGGGATTTGGAAATATGATCAAGATTTTATTTTTTTATTTAAATGAGTTGACCACTTTCGGATTTTGGATGTTGAACTTTAGAATTTGATAGGATTGCTCAAGTGGGACTATGTATAAGGGATTTAAGGTTAATGAATGGGATGAGTATTTAAAAATTTAAGTAATTTATATTAACTTTTAGTTGAGTGAAAGTCATGAGCTGTTGGTTTGAAATGGAATTTAATTTTAAGATTTTAAAATTGAAAACTAAGGAAAAGATTAAATGGGAAAGTTACATGGAGTGATTGATGGTAGTTAGTAGTTAAGTGAAGGGGAGGATTAACATACAATTAAGTTTAATACTCGAATTTAATAGAGTTTCATAGCGTGAGTTGGATGGATAGTATTTTATATTTTAATTTCAATTATTTGTCTAAATTGACTTGTTACAGTCATTGTGATTGTGATTGTCTTGATTGTATTTACAAAAGTCAATTTACTGCGGGAAAATTTTCAATGAGAGTTTTTCTTTGGGAAAATTATAATTTGGAATCAAGTAAATTATTTCATATTTAATTGCGATTCATCAAATTTTGAAATTAGACAAAAGTAGAATAAATTCAACAAATAAAACAATTTTTTAAGTAACATTTTAATTACGAATACAAAATACAAAATACAAATTCTCTATAAAACTCCATGAGGAAAGTCCTCAAATATTTAATTGGAATTAAAATCAACCCAACATTTCATTTCATCTCATCCATTAAACTTTAATTTTACTTTCCTTTCGATTTTGACTAATGAAAAGAAATCAATGTTCAACCGCTCCATCACTCTTTAATTCAATTAAGTGTAATTTAGCAAAAAATTAAAAATCCAACTAAATCATCTAAAGTCTTCATTTGAAGTTCCTCATCAGAATTAGATAAAAATCAAATCAGGAAACATTTTTTAACAATTCTTAAAATGGTTTTAGGAGTGCAGAATTTTCAAAAAGAAACTCAAACAGACAGATATGAGTTCAAGTGGATTATAAAATGAATTTAAATGTAGATTAAATTATAATTGCAATGGAATAGAATGAGTGAGTTGGAGGTTTGTCGAGACACAAAAATGCAGGCGTATCCGCTTTGCTTTGCTTTGGGTTGGTTTTGCGGATGGGGCAAAATGGGTCACTGTTACTGGGCTCTTGTCTGCACATTCCACTTGCATCCAACATTTTTCTCTCTTCATTTTCCCCACAAAATGACTGTGATTCCTTTTGAATGAATTGAGCAAATGTGTGTGTTTGTGTGTGTGTGAAAATTGTGCATTTGAATTATCATGTGGGAATCGCTTACGATTTTCATTGTACTTGTACAGGTCGCATACAGCCACAGAGTCACAGCCACAGCCTACAACATGAACTTTGTGTTACAATCATTGCATTGTGAGTCACACACTAATTTCTAATGTAATTACGTGAATGTAGTTTCTAGGATATGGGCATCATCATCATCAGCAGCAGCAGCATCAAAAGTCAGGAATTTTCTTACGCATTCGTCTTGTCTTGTACGCAAATTTTTGTGAGGGTGACCACAAGACCAATTTGACCCCTATGACCCACTCTATCTGTGTCCATGTTCGTCTGTGGTGAGGTTGAAGAGAGCATCATTTCGTATTTCGTATTTTGTGGATAAGCCAAAAGATGAAAGACAAAGCTCAAATCTTGAATCTGATTTGTTAGGTCATTTCCGGATTCCTACAAAGTGCAGGCTACAGGCTACAGGTAGCAAAATGATTTTAATGGGGCAGTCGACTCACCATTAGACATTAGACAGAGTCACAGTAAACTGTCACATGTTAAAGGGCAGGAAAAGCAAAATCAAAGTCAAAGTCAAATCAGATTTTGATGATTGACTTGACCTGTTTGACCTAATCCAGGTCATGTCTATTGGGATGGATATAATCAAATAAGGACGATTCGTTGGATATGCCTTGATTAGATTTGCAAGATTAGACTGGAATTCTATTCCATTCCATTGTAAAATAGGAAATGCTGAGGAAGGTGGAGTTGAACTTGTCATTGAGTCGTTTCGTTAGACTTGAAAGTACAACCAATTCTTTTAATATTCTTGTCTCGTGTAGTCCCGAAAAAAATTGATTTTGAAATAAATAAAATAAAACTTTCAACATTTGATTTTTTTAACTCTGTAATTTTCTTCTGACTAATTGTTTTTACTATAATTTTGGCGGAGTTTTCTTTCCATCTATAATTATGAAAGGTGTGATTGAGTTGTAATTGTGACAAGAATGTCCTATTCTTTATTCATCAGCAATTTCTGCTTGGGTTATTTTACAAATGGAGCCACGTGCAAAAGGACACTGTCGGATAAGAGGAAAAGGGTCCAACTGTTTTTTTGGCTTTTTGGATTTTTTAAAATGGTTCCTTTGGTTCATATAAAACATTCTGGAATTTAGAACTTAAAGAAAAGAATGAGCCACTTTTGGTACCAAATTATCCTTTAAATGTGGAATTTCCTCATTTTGTTAGGTTCATCTTATCGTTAATCAATTTAAAATTCCAGGAGGAATGGTTGAGGCAATACTTTTTGTGTAGGAAAATATATCTTGAACAACATCTTATCATTTAGAAGCGGTTGCTAAATTGTCTTTTAATTTTTTATTTAGTTGGCCAAAAATATTAATTTAACTCATAATCACATTTGAAAACCCTGCAGAGTGTTCTCAAAATTCTCCAAGGAAACGACTTCGCACTTTTTACAGGTTTATTCCTCAAGCCGCGAAAAATATGGACTACTCGAAGTCGCATCTGACTCCAAGTATTTGTCACCATCTCCCAAACCCTTGAACAAAGAACTTTCCACTTGATTTGAAAAATGAATTCCACCAAGAGAAGAATCAAAGCCACTGAATTAGCCAGAGCAGACAACTCGAAGATCAAGTGAATATCCGACGACACAAGTCCAAGTGGCCTCACCTCGTCCACAATTTCATTTGAATCAGACAAAGTCGAGTTTTTGACTGATGTCCCCTCGTTTCGAATCTCTTCCCATTTACTCCAATAATTATAAATTCCAGAGGTCGTCAATATCTTGATTCTCGTAGGAACCAACTGGCCGATGGGTTTAGAAAACATCAACTCCAAGGACGATGTGGGAATGGGAGAGTAGCCGAAGGATTGGACAGTCTTCAGATAATCCTCTTTCACATTCCCATTATGACCAAATTTCAATTTTGAATTTCTTCTCATCGCGATCTTGGTTGTTTGAGAAACTTGATGTGAATACTAAAATGAAGTTGACATTTAGTGAACTACTTGTCACAGTTTGGTAAAGATCATGT
>JAQHQX010000031.1:0-28633 GCA_034694425.1 Arrhopalites sp. Gr-Col-00791
AAAATGAGTATTTTTTCGGACAAAAAAAGTTCTGACAAAATGAGTACTTTTTTCGGACAAAATGAGTATTTTTTCGGCTAAAATAAGTGACGTCCGATGTTAAATCTGCAATGAAACGCTTTTCATCAATAAATGAAACTTGTAGCGAATTTTTTGTTAAAACGATAATTGTTCCAAGGGGGTTGATCGTCAAAATTCCTCCCTTGCTCTTTATTCGCTCCGTACATTCCCCTTGATTCCTCTTTAATCCCTGCGTCTGTACGAAATGGCGCACTTTGACTTCGCTTTTGACCACCTAGGTAATCCCCTTGGCACGAGATATTTGCACCACTCGATTTCTGATGTCATTTTCCATTCAAATGACCACATTTCGATTGGAAAGCTCGTGAACAGCCCTAAAGTTGTCCTAATTAGTTTTGAGTTTGTTGTAACTTTGACCTGACCTTATCGGTGACCTCTTGATTTGAGGACCGTAGTTTTTGAGCGGCAATCATACTTTAGGACACGCTACCTTTTGGTACCAACCTCGTGTCATAACCCGACTTATACCTGGGAATGAGCCATTGTAAGAATTCCAAATTTTTTGGTTCTTTGAGTAAAGGAATGAAAATTGTGAAATGTAAAATGGGCAAATGTGATTTTGTGGGTGGGGACAAGGAAAAAAATTTGCTTTCCATCTCAATCAACATCAACTCCCATTCGTCCTCATCTCCAGACTAAACATGAGCAGAATGTAATTCGATTCAAAATTGACTCTTAATTTATTTATTTTACCGAATGTTTTGAATTCTCATTAAATAAATTAAAATATTTTTAACTTTAACCACCCTCTACTAGTATCCTCTCCCTTCATGGAACGTTTCTGTGCACAGATGGTCACAAACTGGTATTCTGTACCAGTCGCCATTAAAACCTCGTTGGTGCTTTCATCTGTCTCTTCATAGGAGATGTTCTCTCAATGTACGAGTTTTGCCATTCAAATTATTCTTTTCAATAACCTGTACCAAAACGCGCAAGAAATTTTGAAGTGAGTGCTGACTTGACACCCATCAATTTCATCCATCTTCATCTCTCAAATGCAACACAAGTCTTCTGTACAACTCATTTCAATTTTATGGATTTTAAAAGCCTATAAAATACTTTTGATGATGAAAATGTCCTTAATACTTAATGAATTTACTCCAACAATCACCTGGAACATTCGACTCGGATTTGACTAAATCCGAATCCATATGAATGCAAGTACATGCACGAAGTGCAAATAAAAATATTGCAAAACAAAAATCGAGCAACTTTCATGAGACGATTCAGTTGTAAATTTCAGTTGATTGAAATCGTGATCCATGCGAGGACCACCCCTTATTTATAGTCGCCTGAACAATCAAATAAACTGAAACGTCAAAAGCAATCGGTAGTTCACAACTGGACTGGACTTGTGTGTAGACAAAATTCTCTTGCCGTTTTGTTACTATGGTTGGCCTTCGTCTTCGTCGATCCGACCAGTTGAAAGAGAGAGAAACAGTCGACTCTGGAATCCAACAGAAAAATACTGGAACTCCGTCATTCAATTCAGGCCGCCTTCACAAACATCAATATCATCCATCTCCATCTTTCAACTGCAGGGAAAGAACTTTCTACTCAACTAATTTCGAGTTCACGAAATCTAAAAACCTCTAAAAGTCACACTCGGCTACTTACACAAGTGGCAAGTACATTTGACTTGATGTCGACTAAATCCCACCATCCCATTTGGAAGCAACTTGGCAATTGGTGAAAGTAAAAAAATTTTGCCCGTAAAAAACAAACTGACTTGACGAGACGACACAATTAAAAATTCTTCATTCTTATTCAAAATTTGTTCTCAGTTGGCCAGAAAAATTTTGATGTTAGTTTTTATGAGAGGAATTAAAACCACCTTCAATTTACAGATTTACAAGATGCTGAACAGAGTGATTGTCTTTCTTGCCCTTTCTGTAATCACAATTCAAGTACATGGAAATTCAAATGATGGGATCAAATTGACAGACCAAAGAGCCATCATTCAATTGAATAAAGTGTTGGAAGACGACAGTCTGTTTTCTCTTTGAGCCACAGTTGGATACTGGGGATGATAGAGATGGTCGTCCATTCAAAACCACCCACTCCCTCATCCTCTACACCACTCTGCATGGTCATCTAACTAGAGCGGTAAAGTCATTCGATTCACGAATGGGTCATTTTCGAAAAGCTTTTTCTGACATGAGAAACGTGAAATGCCACATCCTCATCTACCAGTCACCAACTACGGAATGGAGACGAGATGGTGACTATGATCTCCATGAAAAATCAATGGTTTACACCATGATTAATATGTATCGTTTGAAAGATATAGTGAAATCGTATGAATTTTCTCTGACACTGGTCGTGAATTCTGTAGATTCTCTAGCAGAATTTCACTTTTAAAAAACTGTTCCAAAGATTCTAATGAATTTATTTGAAACGAGAATTCGCAATGGGAATAGCAATACAAAGGGCGTGTGCTATTTCATCTGGTTTCGTGGAAACATTTCTGTCGTTAACAAAACGTTCGAATGCCCTCGAGAATACACGACGACACCTACTGTCAATGAGGGTGAACTGAATGAGGGCTGCTTAAGGGAAATTCTGGAATGTCACTGAAATATCACAGAAAATAGCCGCATCATGAATTGGAAACCTACACGACCTACAATAAATGAAAAGGATCAACGTGACTACGATAATATTTCAATTCGACTACAGGAGGGCTTTGTTTTGGGATCGGAATCACCCGCAAATAGACGACATTTAATTTCATTGACATTTGCAAGTCTCTTTTTCGTTTATTCTGCTCTAAATTGTACGACACTTTTTCGTACTACCAAGCAAGATCGTTTAAACGGACTCTCTTTGGAATTTTGGCTGTCCAACGGAGAAGACACTTCTGACTTTTTAAATGCTTTAATTGTGATGGAGACCTATCCAGTTGGATCAGTTGAGAGTTTCAAGTTCATTACAGCAGACAGCGTCCAGACACTCCGGGAGTCATTTGCTGTCTATTTGCAGCCATTTCAAATCCCAATTAGGATCATCCTCACAACACAAACTGAAGTTACCTCATTTTTTATAGCCATTTTGTCCATCTTGTACAGTCAAGAGAATGGGGAGAAATTGAAATGGAGGTTGAAAATTGTTGGACAAATGTCCTTGTCTGGTATGAATTTTATTTGGAGGATTTTAATAGACCAGCCATAGGATGAACAATTTATTCGGATCGCAAATGCAAAGCATAGAGAGACCTTGAAGGGCAAGAGTTTGATAAATGTCTGTGGATTTATTTTGGTGTTGTGGATCCTGGTGGGACTTCTCCTTACAAATTGGTACACTTCTATTATGCAGTCCAACTATTTGTCCCTCTCCCTTTTTAGGACAAGCATTTTTCAGAAAGGACCAGTTCGAGGTTGGAGCGAATGCCGGACAGTTCATCACACCCACATTTCATCACAGGGAAATTTTCACTTTGGGTCGAGTTGTAAGTGCTTTCGGATTCACCTAACCGCTCGCTTCGCTCGCGACTTGTAACAGACGAATCTCATGATTGGTTATAAACACGTTTCGAATAGTCCGTGGGACCAATAGTCCGAGTATTTGCAAAAACAACTACGTTTTTTTATTTCAAAAAATTAAAAAGATTTTGTGTTGAAATGTCCGCGCACCGGTTGGAGCTCCCAATGGATGGTCAATAACGTATACATTTCATATGCATATCTTGTAGAGCAGGTCAAACTACGCCTAGAAATGGAGCATGGGAAAAAGTTAATGATAAACAAACCCGGTAGGCGGGTTCGCGTAAAGCATTTCCTATCAAAAGGCAGTGAAAATGATCTATTTCGAAAAATCAATTCTCCCAACTACAAATATGGAACAATTGGGCACTGTACACCTGTGACCAATGTGGATGGGTGAAGTTTTTAGCTTCATGACCTACCCGCCACAGATGGCGGGTTCCCGCCAATGCTATAGGTGAAATTGGCACTAATGAAAAGTTGGCGGGAAAATTAAATCTATGTATAAAAACTGTCAAAAATACACTGTTGACTTACCTGCTCTATGGAAATCATAGTTGATCCGAATTTGACCCCCCTAGAAGTCGATTTAAGATAACTCTTTTTCAAAGCTATTGAAGATGTTCGACGAGCTACCTTGTGCCCTTTTAGTAACATTTATTTCACATTGAGCTGGTTTTTAGGACAAAAACATATGTACAATTCGAATCTAGTACTTATTTTTGTGAACCGGATATTAAAATGCCCGATTCGGAAAGTTCTTCGAATTAAGCAATACCGGGTATTCAGATACTTGGAATTACAAAACTGATGTTAGAATCGGATTCTACGTGAAATTTTAACTTTAGATCAAACTCCAGCTGCAGACCCATCAATCATCCTAATCCTAATCCTAATTATTGTGAATGTAAATTGACATTTGATTAATCCTCTGAAAGACTTATCTTTTGCTATTGTCATCATTAAATTTAATCGGATTGAAAACTATCCATAAATGGAGTCAGATAATGAGTGCCCATATAACTTCCATTGGAACTTGAGAATTGATCTCAAAAATGCAAAATATGTTTTTCACAAGTTTAATTGACAAATCAAATTTTACTGAAAATAAAGTACAAAAAGAAATATGGAATTTGTAATCATTTAAGCTAATTAAAAAGTTGACTAGTAAAATATACTTTCATTCGCTTCTCTTTCCTCCCCTTTAAAATGGGGCTGGGAATTTGTAAATTTAACTTTTAAATTTATTTAATCAACTTGAATAAATCCAGAGGGCGAGATTGTGCAGTACATGGGAGTCTGCATAAACTGATCATTGAAATGAAATTTATGTGGTCCATCCTTCATTTCATTTCCTTCAGTCTTCGGTAGAGGAAACGGAATTAGTCCAGAAACTATTTGCACTGATCGTCCTGGGAAGTTAGAATTCAAAGTCAAATTCGACACTTGAACTTGGATTGAATTCCTTTCAGTTTGACCTACTGACTTTGTCAGGTCAACTGCGTCAGACTTCATTTGAACTTCGACTGTCATCTGGACCGATCCACATGGATTCGCATTGGCTTCATTACATTCATTGAGTATTGTCTCGAATATGGGGATCATGTCGCTCAACTTTGACCTCTCTTCTGGCTCAACTTTCCAACATTTTGTCATGATCTCGTACCTAATTTAAAATTTTAATTCCAATGTGAAATCAAGTTCAATTTTTATGAGCATGTTGAAATTGATAGTTGCGCGTCCTCTAGCGGTTGAGATAAGATTTTAAATTTTCGAGCTAAACCAAATTGAACTTATTGAAGGTGAGCTTGAGCTGAATGCAGAAGGTAAAATCAGGTTAAATAATTAAAATGACTTACACACTCAAGGGACAATAATTTGGTCGCTGGAGAACATTTCCCGTTTGGAGATGAGTCAAAAAGTCGACATTGTATTCCTGGAATAAAGAATAGGGGATTCCACCTAGCGAAAAGTATTCATAGATCGTGATTCCAAACGACCACACATCAGACATTCTAGAAAACCGACAGTCTTTTGTATTCAAAAGTTCTGGAGCACACCAACGCCACGGCAAAACTTTCTACTGAAACACAAAGTAAATTTTACCGCGAGTTTTGAAAATTTTTTTGTTAAAACTATTTTATGGTAAAGGTTAGAGAGGGAATTACTGGTGCCAAGTTCTTGACATAATTTTTCTTGTAAGTATGAATCCTTCGGGAAAGGCCGAAATCAGATATTTTGGCGACTTTGTCGAGAGTGAGGAGGACATTGCGTGCAGCAATGTCGCCATGGATAACGAGTTTTTGATGAAGATACTCGATACCTCGGACCGTTTGGATGGACCAGTTGAGTAGATCTCGAGTTGAGATGCAATCGGAAGTGGCGACACAGTCATAATTGTTTTGAAGAAAAAGGCCTTGAGAGTCGACTTGATTTTTGAATATCCCTCGCCGGGTCAAGAGGAATGATTCAATGTTACCATGATGACAGAATTCAACAATTAAATCCAGTTTCCCTATACGACAATTTTCAAAAAAATTCATTTTTATACACGTTTTGGGTCAGCACGACAATTTTCATGCAGAAGCGACTATTTGAGAAAAATGTCGTTATGGCGCCATTTTTATTAATTAAGCTACCGCCCCTAAACATTTAGATACAGTAGAGAGGTTTCGATAGTCCCTATCGCCAAAATTCATTTAGGAAAATGTAGCATAAAATATACAAAAGATATTTGGAATTTACGTTCCCGAATGTTAGTTGTATTTGCCCCGATGAGATTAACGATATTTTCATGTTGTCCAATAAAAGTCATAATTTTAAGTTCCCCCAGCAACGCTTTAAAGTATAAAATGTCTGCCATTGCTAAAGTGTTGAGAGTTTTGATTGCTACATGGCGTTGAGTGATGTATCCACGTTCAACATTTTTAGTCAAAATTGCTTTGTAGACTGTTCCAAATTGACCTGACCCAATTTCAATCCACATGGAGCGATCTAGTAAATTTCACACAAAAGTTTTTTTAAATAATATCAAATATCTACCTACCGAAATTTCGACATTTGCTGTCTGTTTTTTTAATCTTTATCAAATCCCAATTTTCATTGTCTTTTTGATAATCTCAAATTCATTTTCAATTTTGATCATGTCACAAAATGACAAATTTTATACGCTACTGATATCCCATAATGGTCGACAAGGCGATATTATAGGCGACCAACTTCACAAAATGCTACTCGGTAAGATATTCAAACGAAAAAAGTTGTACCATTCAGATCCTTCAAAGGAATTTCAAATTCCCTGTCATAAGGGGCATCGCTAGGATCGCTACTCCCATGACCTTTTTCAAATTCCTCGAGGTCTGCATCAGTCAATTTCGAAAGGGCTTCATTGAAAACGCCCAGAATATAGACTTCTTCTGCAAATGATTTTATGACCCAAATCGAATAGACTTTGTAAATAAACACGACCCAAAAGCAAGCGAGAGCTGTTCGGTCAGGCCATCCGACATAAAACTGATGGAATGAAAATACCGCCAGCCAGATGGTGCTGTAGATAAACTTTGAAAAGGAAAATTAAAACTTAAATGCGATTAGTTGAACAATTTAATTGTGACAATTAAGAATCTTGAAATAGTGAATTGGGAGAGATTTGACACTTTTGGAAACGAGGAATAGAAAAAAGTCTCACTTGAATGAGTAACCAGAACCAGCAGTGACGATAATTCCTCTGCAATTAAATACAATTATTTTTTTGAATTTCAACACAAAATATTAAAATTAAAATCAATTAATCCACTTTCTAAAGGATTATGAACTTTTTACCAGGATGGTGGCTCGATAGAGGAATAAGGAGAGTCCAATTTCCAGTAACCAGGAAAAGTAATAGAAGCTCCAAAAGAAATAACGAACTAGAAAAATTAAAATTCCAAAAACAATATTTCAATTTTAAATTTCCAACTTGGAATTTAATTAAAATCAGTGCTTTATAAAAAGGTTGTTGATACTAGAGGTCCCATTATTGCACGTTCAATAAACAATAAATAGGCCAGAAGTGCACCAGAACGCCATATACCGGAGTTGGCGGAACTACTGACTTCCCGTGGCCACGGGAAGTCAGTAGTTCTGTTCTCCACGCGTGGGAAAAAGTGCTGCCACCTAGCGGATTTTTTGTTAATTTCGTAGTTCAAAGTTGGGATTGTAAAAACGCTTACGACTTCTTCTGAATACGTTGGGTTCTACCCAGTCATCAAGAAAGTTGACGAGACCAACTGTAAATATCACCATCAAAGCCACCGCTGCAAACTAAATTGAGATTTAATAAAAAATTTAAAAAAAAGTTGAGAATTTTAATTGTATTATTCCAGTTTCGAGAAAAATTCAAAATTTTAGGCTTCTACTCAAACCAAAGCCAGAAGAAATGGAAGGAGATACGAAAAAGTTTTTCAATTTCACGCTTTTTCCTAAAAATTTAAAATATTATTAAATTTTTTATGTAGAAATTGAAATGTTTTTGCTCGTCCGATGGGAATACAATCTTTTTAACAAAAGCTGTGGCCTCCCGATTTTTCTTGGGGTTCATGTTTAATCAAGATAATTGAAAATGTATTTGATTAAAATGTAAAATAAATTACAGAATTAACAATAGCTGTAGCTTTGGCACTTCCTTGAAGAAAGAAGCCGAAACAGGGACGCACACAAAAATTAGCCATTATTTTTAGTTGAACTGTTGTAGAATGGAATTCTGTATATTTGTCTCCATTTGACTTGATCACCATTATTTTTAATTGTCTTGAGCCCAATCTCAGCTAATCTTACCACTTGACTCTTTTACTCTTTCTCTTTAATAATTTAGTTTGTCCATAAAAACTTCACTTTTTGAAATATTTAAAAAAATTTGTTTGCCACTTTAAAAAGAAGTAACTTTAATTCAATTCTGTTCAAAATCCTACACTAAAATTAAAAACAGTTTGTTAATTGTCAATGCTATTAGCAATTAGCAAAATGTTGGCAAAGTTCATATGAAATTAAATACAAAGGGGAAGCAAATCAGTTTTAATGTAGTTGATAATTAGAATTAAAAGTAAAATGATGGCAATTGCAATTAAATCTTGGGATGACAAATTCATTGTGTACTCTTTAGACTCTAAAATTTAGAGTTGAGAGGTTGAGTTGAGAGCTACAATTAAAGTTTAAACTAAAACTTTTTGACAAAGTCTCGATTAAAAGATGACGGTAGAACGTTCAAGTGATAAATGAAGGACGTCAACGAACTTTTATGATTTGGATGCTTTTGACTAATCCCCATTTATCTGGATGTGAGTTAAAATTGCTAACATTTTCTGCTCTACTTTTGCACTTGACACTCTACACAGACTTATGACAATAGACTTTGATCTTTGATTTGATTAAATTGCTTAAATGTAAAACAATAAACAAAGCATAAAGTGACATCAAGTTTCAAACAAGGCGTCCTCTAGCTCTACTTTTTTATCTCATTTTATCAATTCCATTCATTTTGCTGTTCGGATTAAGTCATTTGAGTATTTTGTGCCGTCAATTAAATCAGGGTGAAGATTTCAAAGTCAAATTTTAATAATTTAAAAAAATTTCCCGAGTAATCTCCAAGTCTGCCAATTAAAATTAAGGTTGAGGTTGGTCAATGTCTGATGTCAAAGCCAAAATATGTGCTTTTGTGTTTAGCCGACTTGCATTTTTACAATGACCCACTTTTAATTAAAATCGAAATGCTTCAAATATAAAAGCAAGTTTTTAAATTGCTGGATGATCATAAAAAAATATCCATTGCTCAATATTGGAGGTTATTTAAAACTATGAAATTTCAATTTGCCAGTCAATGGCTATAAAATTAGTCTTTGCATTTGCATCTGCTTCTGATCTCCATTTAAAAAAGTTTCATTTGACTTTATTACAACTCTTTAAAAATATAATTGGATTAACTACAAAGATTACAACAATAATCAAATTACAGTTGAACTTGTTCGTGGACTCGATTCCATTTCAATTAAAGGATCCTGAAATCAGGGCATGATATGTAGGATTTATTGGAGTTTTTGGGTCGTAAATTGACCCGGGTCCTGAGGAAAATTTTGTGAAAATTCAAATTTTTAAATCGCATCTACTCTCTTTTAATTGTAGTTAAAAAAATGAGAATACAAGAAATTACAGTAAATATTTAATAATATTTTGGTAAAATGTCAATACTTTATTTCATTCAATCAAGTTGATTCGTTACTGCGTACAAACCACTTGAAAGTGGATAAATTAAATTAAATGAAAACTCAAACTTAATTGACGTCATCAACCCAAATTGATGTAACGCAACTAATATTTCCATACGTCAATCTTCAGATAGAAGTTGGTTGATATGAAAAATGTATGTAAATAAATTGAAAGATCACTTGAATTTGACAAGTCAGGAGGATGTGACGTCAGACTAAAATTCCCCACCCCCAACCCCCATCCCTATGACGAAAATGTCTATGAATTGTCAAACTGATTCTACGAATTTAAATTCAAATCAGCTGAGCCAATCAACATTTCAGCTCTGATCATAAAAAGAGTTGTAGAATCGTTCACCTTTGGTTGATTTTCAAAGAGAATAAATTTTTATGAAAGCTTTTAATTGTACTACAGGTCAAGATCAAAGATGATTTTAAATAACAAATTTTCATTGACAAATTGATGAAATTAAAATTAAATATTGAAAATCGAAATTGATATTTGTGATTTGTGATTTGTATTGAACATATAAAATCTTTATTTATTCAAAAAATGACGTGACTGCATACAAAATACAGACGGAGGGTGATGGTTGAGCATTACAATTATAAATTACTCTAAATTATTTCCATTGTTAAAATAATTTGAATAATTTTTTTTACAAAAAGATCCAAGTCAACATTGTTCACATTTGCTGGACATTCAAGATGTGGAACAAGTGACTTGTATGACTAATATGGACATCATCATCATATGAGAGAAATTAAAACAGATGTTTTTGGTAATTAAATAGTATACTGGATTTAGGTTAATTTTAGTTGAGATTTTTATGTGAGCTTTTGTTTGGACTTGTGATTTCCTTTGAGATAAGCTCTGTAAAAGAAGTTTCCAAATAGGATCAAATAAGACAAATACATACCGAATACTAACCAAATATGAAAATCTTTGACGGAACAATCGATTTTCTCGATGGATTTGGTATAAAAAGCGTAGCCGTTTAACCAAACTCCAACGACCATTTGCAACAGTTGAGAGACGGTGATCCCCATCGCGACAATCTTTGGCGCGCGAAATCCCATCGCGCTGAGGGCATAATAAGCGTACATGATTCCATGTATAAAATAATTGACCAAGGCAAAATAAGCACCTGTCAAAAATTAGAAGATTTCACATTTCAGTTTTTGTACTTTTTTCAAAATTTCAATTTCCTGCCTTTGGCCTTGGCAGGAATGATGGAAAAGATATTATTTAATTTTTGTAATTTAATTATTTGAAGAATTTTAATATTTAAAATTTAAAGGCGCAACTCACCGGTACTCATCAAGTCTACTGAAGATACCCATACAACGACAAGTACGGAAATATGATGATACCAATGCAAAAAGATGAGTTTTCTTTTTCTGAGGATGATGAAAGCTGTATCACCCAATTCAACGATTTTTGATAGAACAAACAAATAGCCCCAGTAAGTGCTTGGTCCATGAGAAAGATCTCTAAAATAAATATTAAATCACAATTAAATTATTAAATCAAGAAAATTTAGACAGAATTAAAAAATCAAAATAATGAAACAAATTTTTTTTGAGGGCTCACATCGTTCCGCAAATGGATTCATGAAATCCTCTTGTAGCGAGAGAACCCCAAATGTAAGGAATCATGACGGAGGCTCCTTTGATTGAAAATGCAGCCAAAGCAAAATTCCAAAGCGTTAGTGGAACTTTGAGGCTGAAGGGTTTGCGATTTTTCATAAATTCTTGTCCCAGAAAAATGAAAATGAGGTACATGATGGCAGCATAAATACTTATAGTCCAATTTGCTTTACCCCATGCCATTTTCTCATGAATATCCCATTCCTCTTCTGTTCCCAACAGACCTGTGTACCATTTCGGATTCTCGTATTCCTAAACATATTCCATTTTAATTTTACCTTAATTTTTTTCATTATTCCAATCAACAGAATCTTTTTTCAGTTGGTATTCAAAGTCAATTGAAGTGCAACGCACAATCACACAATCAACAGAACAGAAATGTCTCTTGGCCTTGGTCTAAATTTAAATGGAATTTTTAATTTGAGTTTAAATTCCCATCAAAGTCACACAAATCTTAAAATCATCAAAAGAGAATTCTAATCTTATTTGTTATTGGAGAAGCCTACATTAAAATTTAAAATTCCAATAACCACAACTTCAAATCCGGTTTTAAGTTGAATTATTCCATTTCAAAACTTGATTTTGCACTGGTTGAACTTGTCACTTTCTTTTTGGAATTGTGTCTGTGACCTCGAAAATTTCAAGTTCAAGTCCTTTTTTAAATTTTGACAAAAAAATATTCTACTGAAGATACTCTTGAATTTTAAAACTAATTTTGAAAAAACTTACGAGATCCGTCTGGTTGATTCTGATACGTTCCAATCGTAAAGATGTCATTATCTCAGCCTTTTTCTTTATATCACAAATAACTATTAAATTACCTAAAACTTAATCACAATTTACTAAAATGTAGACTGTAAACTGCACTGCAGGCAGTTTCTTGAAGCTTTGACTAAATCACAAATGACTTTTGGAAAATTACAATTTCCTCAAATCTTAAAGTTCAAAGTCCTCTCACTCCCAAATGGACTTGTCTGTCCAAATTTGAATTTTTCAAAAATTGTAAAATCCAAAATAAAGATTTAAATGAGTTTTTTTAAAAGTTGTCTCGACACAAGTTGAAATGGGTCGTTGGTCGTTGTATAAAAATGTTGCTTGAAAGACTTGTGTCCTCTTGGACTGACTGGATATAAATGGACTTTAAAACCCAAAAGCAACTCTTGATGACTTGAAATGAATGGGAATGACGATTAAATTTACTTTTTTTACACGAATTCCCTACGTCCCCTCATCTCCAAGACAAAAAATGGAAATGGATATGGAAATGGGCATGTGAATGTGGAATGTGGATGCGAATGCGAATGTGAATTATAAATTGCGAATTGCAAAATTGTGAGGGGATGAAAGATTGGACGATGGACCTTAGACGTAAATTGTTGGATCAGGATCCGAGTCAAGTCGACATTTTTACATGGAAGTGGAAGTGGAGAAGCGAGAATGTGGAGGCAGAAGGTCAATAAAGGAGGAGCAGGTTTTACTCTTCCAATGTCCAATGTGTGTGTTTGTTAGTTCTGACATCACGCATCGTCCTAACTATTCAAATTTGCTCATTGAAAGAGAATTTTAAGAGTCTCGTGGCTTTGCATTTTTTTAAAAAGAAAAAAGCACAAAGACCAGTTTTTTACAATGGGAAATCCCACTTTGGTTAAACTCAACAGAACAGAGTGGCTACGTCAACTTTTCTCTGATTCCGCTTCAGCTTCAGCTTCAGCTGCTCTTTCTCTTGTAACGTAAAGGGTGACGAGTTCTCATAACAAAATTATGATAATCATCACCCCCTATGACGTTGGCCAGGCCATAGTCTGGCCTATTGCTATTGCTACTGCTACTGTTAATGCTAATGCATTAACAATAGGCAACAATGTTATAAAGTAGTTGTAGTAGTTCAAACTTTTTGAGTGTTTAGTTTGTGACCACATAAAAATTTCCACGCGCTCCCAAGAATTGTGTGACGTCAGTCTCAATTCTCAATTATACAACTCGGGTTATCCTGCTTTATCTTTTGCTGTCGGTCAAAATCTATGTGTGTGTGTGTCCGTGCAACACTTTGCATATTGACAAGATGAGTCTGAGTTTTGTTTCTCAAGTTCTCAAGTTCAATTTCTTGCTGATGTTGTTCGTGTTTACGAAACAATTGTTTTTTGCACAATTTTTTTGCATATGGCGTGGCTTTAGCTTTAGCTTGCATGCACTTGTGTTTGTGTGAATAAGAGAGGGGAATTGGGGATTACATTGTACGTGGAAGCTGGGAAAAATGATGAGTAGATTTTAAATGGAATTTGACTTAATTGGATGAGAGGAAAAATCTCAATTGATTTTTTTGCAAGGTCAAATGAGTTGAATTGAGTTGAATTGAGGTATGAGGTAAAAGCTCAAGGAATTTGATTTGCGGAAGGCCAAAATTTAACTGTCAACTTGGTTTCTTGAAAAACAAAATAAAGTATAAAGTATATACTTTAGACAAAAACATGAAGCACCTAAACAAGCTTCAAATATATAAAGATTGTTCAGGTGCTTTTCAAAACTTCAAATTTTCAATCTTTCTTGTTTTTGTTCTGCCATTTTAATTGAAGTTTGCGGTGGAGATGAAGGTGGGGCAGAGCAAATGAAAAACAAAGTATTTAGATGAATTTGATGAAATGTCTACCTGAGCGTTACTGTTAGGATGACGTAATTGAAAAAATTGTAAATGATAAAAAAAGATTTCATTGCAAAATTTGAGAATGTTGATTTAGCATTTAGCAAAATTTAATTTCTAAATCCGACTTGAGACTTGAGACTAAAAGGATGAAAATGTATCAAGAATTTAATGGGAAACAAGTTTTTAGATTACAGACTCAGACTCAGACGTTGGATGTTGTCGTGTAGGATTTAAAAATTAGCATTGGAACGGGACTTGTCTGTTGGGTTTTGATTTTGGTCGTTGAGTCATTCTGGTCAAGTTCAAACTCAGAAATTTACCTGAATGATCCAATTAGCAAAAACATTGGACATCGCAGTCTGGATGTTGGAACTGCAATCCGCACTCTGTGGATTTTAAAGGGTTTGACTTTGACTACGTGATTCAGTTTGAGGGTCGGCTGAATTCGATCCTTTGAACTTTAGACAAAATTTTGTTATTGATCTTGGAGTGTTAATGTTTTAGTGGAGGGGACTAGAAAAGAATTTAGATGAAGGAGGCAGCATGTCTGCAATTAAAAGTTAATTGGAATTGGAATTGGAATTAATTTGGAGAAAGGACTTGATTGAGAATTAGAATCACATCCCATTAAATTAAATTTGTTGGTCAATTTGTTGGTGGTTTTAATTGACATATTTAAAAATAAAGATTCTAATTGGAGTTGCTACCAAAAGTAAAAAAAATTATATTTATCCAATTTTTTGAAAATCAAATTGGGAATTTGTTTTTTTATTTTATTCAATTCAAGTAAAATAAACTAAGGATGACGCCATTAACAATCATTTGAATTAACAGAGTTTGCCCTCAAATTTATTTTATTTTAGTGAGATAATTGAATCAGAAAATTAGAAATGGAATTAACAAAGGTTTCATGCTTGAATTTGAATATGAGGTGCGACTTGGAAATTAATTTAATTTTCACATCAGAAAAATATTTTAAAGTGATTCAAATCTCATTCATAATTGTTCATAATGATGATTTTAATTATCCCAATTATGATTCTGTTTCTGGTTTAAAGTCGGAACTAAACTTGAATTAAATTAAATCATAAATAGGAAGTGAAAAAATTTCAACTTGTGAATTTTGAATCACGCAATTTAATTGACATTGAGATGTACAAGCAAAATAATAAACGATTTACTCCTATAAACGGAGTATTAATGGAGATTTTTATGTGAGATGTGGTCAATGTCAATGTCAATGTCATGTTGACTAAAGAGAGATGATAGCATTTAAGAAAAGGCATCGAAAAGATTTTTTTTCTTTGGTGGAAATCAATTCCGAGAGAAATGTGGCTGACCTTAGCTGAATTTTAACTTTAACTATGTAAATTTCCAAGTCCCATTTAACTTGTTCAGAGAGCTTGAGTTTAAAATCAAGAAAGAGATTAAAAGTTGGTTTTAATTAAAATCAAGGTCATTGATTAATTAATTAAAGAGAGACTTCCATATAAATTATTTTTTTCTTGTTAATTAATCTACACACAAGAACAATAAAAATAATGACAAACAAGGACAAGAAGTCCACATTCATTTAATTGGATTATGAAATTGCAGTTTAGTTGTTGGTTTGTCATGATAGATGAGTTCAAAACAGTTAAAATAAATTGTAAATTGTAGTTTGTAGTTTGTCCAGGTTAAAAGTGTGTGTGTGTGTGTGTGTGAACCACTTGGGACCTTAAACTGTATTTTACACAGGACGTCACAATGTTCTTATCTTTATCCTCCTGGACAAATGTCATTTATTATCAACTGAGATTATTCAATGGCCTTGAACATGATTTAATTACACATCTTAAATGCAATGCCACGTGCAATATTCAAATTAAACAGCGCAGTTGTAAGATTTCATTTGTATGTCCCTGACTTTTAATTGAATATTTATTACAGTTAAAATCAATTCCTTTTTGAGTTTGAATTAAAATTAAAATGGCCAACAGATTTTTTGAATCTCAAGAACATGTCAATTTGTACAAACAGTTTAGAATTAAACCACCTCAAGAATTAATTAATAGGGTTGTGGATTATTTAAAAGAGAAGGTAAAATTATTCAAAAAAAAAATTATTCAATTCAAATCCATATAAAAGTTTAATGAAAAAGTTTAATTCACAATTTCAATAGCTTTAGCTCCATTGTCCAACGAATGTCTAGAATAATTTTTATTAAATTTTTTAAATATCTCAACTTGTAAATAATTAGAGTCGTACAACTGCAACTGCATTTTAAAATTCCCACCAATTCAAACTCAATGCCTTTTGAATGTGTGTGAAATTGAAATTGAAATTGAAATTGAAATTGAAGATTGGAAAATTATCATTGGATTTTGTATCATTTTAATTTTTGTGAATTTGTAGTACGAAGGAGAATTGAAATTAGCAATCGATGTTGGTTGTGGGTCAGGTCAAAGTACATTTTTCTATGCCGCTCATTTCAATCAGGTGGTGGGATTGGATGTGAGTCCCAATCAGATTGAAATAGCTCGACAGGTCAACGATACTCCAAATGTCAATTTCCGGTTTGTCAGCACATAAAAAAAACTTTGATAAATTTTTTTTATTAAAATCTTAATTTTTGAAATTTGCCCGCCAAATTGACGCATAAAATAATTTGTAGAGAATCACCTGCAGAACAATTGGATTTTCAAAATGATTCAGTGCAGCTGGTGACGTCCATGGCTGCTGCCCACTGGTTCGACCTGCCCAAGTGTGAAGTTATTCTAATTACACCTATTACAATTACTACAAATATTTTTTTATTAACTACTCAATTATTTAAATGCTATTTCATTTTCTTACACAACATTTCAAATTCAATTTAGATTTTTCAAAGAAGTTGAAAGGATCTTAAGTCCTGGTGGGGTTTTAGCTGTGTACAATCGAGCCCTGGCCAACATCAAATTGAAATGGGATAGAAATGGCGGGAAAAATGAAGCCATTAATCACGTGTATGGAGAGGTCAGTGAAAAGTTTTAACTGAAAATATTAAAATATTTTCAAAAATTATGCAAAAAGTTATTTGTAAATTTGAAATGAATTTTCAATTGTTCTGTTTGCGTGTGTATTTGTGTTTGTGCGGTCAAGTGTATACACTTGAAAGGCCCCCTAGAGGAATTTGCATCACCTTTGAGGGATCTCGCATGGCGGCATTACAGGGATATTACAATTCCCTACGATGATTTTGTGAGGTAATTTTTGAATAATTTGAAATATAATATTTAATAACAATTTTTATAATTTAAATGAGCTCAAATTCACCTCCAGCGGGATTTCTAATCATTTAAATATTGAACTGACAACTTTGTAAATTAATTTGTGTTGTGGGGTCACAATTAAATATCTTCCATTATTATTCAACTGACTCTTGAATCCATAAACTATTTGATCACAATTAAAGTTAATTATGATTATGATATTGACAGGGACGAAGAAACATTCTTTGTGGAAAGTCAAATTAGTTTGGCGGACATAATTGGAGAAATTCAAACTCTGTCTGCTTTCCCACCATTGAAAGAAGCAAAAGGAGACAAGGCAGCCAAGGACTTCCTTGACAAAGTTCGATCTGAGTAAGTTGAAATTTTTTAATTTTTCACCAGGCCCAATTTTAAATGAGATTAAGATCTAAACGAAATTAATTAATTAATTTTAGTTTGCTGGAAATAATTGGAGACGATTTGACTCCACAAGAGAAATTAGATTCTGACAAAATTTTTTTTGTTAAAAAAACTCCGTTTGTTCTTCTACTCGCAAGAAAATCTTCAACTTGATTTGGAACACAAAACAAAAATTTAATGATAATTGATTCAACCTACAAATTAAAATGATGGATCAATTAATTTAGAATTTATTGATTCTGTTCATACAAAAACACCTCATCAATACAATACAATAGTTGTTTTATAAAATGTACATGTTATTCACAATCGATTCTTGAGTTGGTCGCACGTACAAAATATAAAATGGGATTTTAAACTTAATTTTAATTAAACTCCACAAATCAGATCCCACAACCTTCACGTTCCCCATAAAGTATTTTTAATTGTGGAAAAATTGACTTTCCAATTACTTGATTTTGCTTTTTTTCAATCTCTGTTTTCCCTTTTGGTTTTGGTTTGGGTCTCTTGATACCCGGCCGATGAATGAGGAAGGCATTGTTCAGAATCATGAAATCGTAATCGAGCACACATAAAACGTAACCCTATTTTCAAAAAATTAAAAAAATTTCAAAATTATTCAACACCCTTTCAACTTGATTTCCTAACAAAGTCAAGTCACAAGTACTACCAAATCTTAGACTTAATTACATAAAGATGGACATCCAACAATAGAGCTACATATAGGAAGTAAAAACCAACTACTTCCAAAAACGTCGAAATGTCTCTTTAATGTCGCTGACATTTCTCAATACGCTAATACCAAAATTTTTTAGCCTGCCATCTAGCAGCAGTTTAAACAACACGACGATATAGACTTGACCACTCAAAAGCGCCATTCGTACCACGAGACCAAAAAAAGTTACCTGGGTCATTTTGTCCCGCAATCCATCCCAACTGAGCCGCTCATCGTATCCCGGGTCCAACTTAGTCCCAATGTAAATAGGCTCCCAGTTTTTAAAGTTTTTTTGTCTCTTGCCCACATAAAATATCTCGAGCTCATCCTTTACTTGAAACTCCTTTTTTATCCAATTGTCTTGAGCAGGTATTTTGTGACAATACTCACAAATGAATTTGTGAAACGGAATGGCCTTCTTAGTCTTCAACATTCTCTGTAGTTCTCCTTTATCTTTTGGCATCTCTGAAATCAAGACACTCTCATCAACTTCAAAAATAGGTAGTACAAATAGTCTTGGGTTTTCCCTTTGCAGGTAACTCCCATTCCGTTTCAACATTTCAAGAAATCGTGGGATTAAATTAGGACTTGGGTACAATTCGATGTCTGATGCCAAAACATAAAAAGTTGGTGCCATATCCCTTGCGAGATTTCTACCGACATTTACAGGATATACAAGTTCTTTTTCCCTCTTGAAAGTCTTGTTCACATCATCCCCGAACGAGGGCGGTTCGGAGCAGTTAAAGTAGGGCCAATTAGCTTTTACAAACGGCGGGAAAATTTTCTGCGGAACAAAATTTTCATCGAAGAACAAATGGAAGGTCACAAACTCTTTGATGAGAGATGATCTACAATCGATTAAATAGCGGATTCGTTTGATAGTTTCTTCATAGTCACTGCCTGGAGTATAGACACTGATCGATACAGGGCCCCTCCAGCGTTCTACGAGGGGTTCCAAATTGTCAAGGAAAGTAAAGTCGGAGTGAGTCGTGTAGGTTATTGATCCATCACAAGGTGGATGAGTTGACCCTACAACATAATTGTAAAGCACCCAATAGGATCCTCGTTGACCGTAATGCGGTTCCCAAATCAAATCGTCACAGGGAAAAAGTTTTGGACGGTCAACGATTTCGTATTCAATTTTAATTTGCGTTTTATTTGGACAATCTGAATTTAGTAAAATGTCGGTTAAGTTAATTTCGGTTTCGGTTTCGTATAAATTGTAGACGTCAGATTTGGCGTTGTAGAAAATGTAGATCGAAATCAAGATGGCGGCTACTAAAAAACCCAGTAGCAGATGGCGCCGACTTTGAACGGCGAACTGCATTCTTGGAGGGAATTTCAAATTTTCTTGAATTTTAAGTTGAAGAATAGTTAATAGAATTCATTTCCATTTGATTTTGATTTTTAATGAGATTTTTTCAATTTTGAGAATTGGAAATGTTATAAAGTAAATGTGCGGGAAAAATATTTAATTTTGAAAATTAACTGAATTGACTATTTGAATTAACATTTTCCAAAGTAAAAGTTCAACTTTTAATTTGGCTGGTGAAAATTATAAATTTGAGTTAATGAGTTAACTAACTAAACGAGGCTAATGGATCAAATTAAATTTAAATATAAATAGGATGCAGATGTTAAACTTAATTGTGGTTAAACAATTTGTAAATTGAAATTTTGGAAAGTTCAAATTGTGGATTGAGGTTGAAAAGGCTATTTAATTTAAATTGGTAATTCTATGGGAATAACTTGGACAGGAGTTTGTGAGGGTCATAAAAAAATTTTGAAATTGAAATTGCAATTCTTTTTTTTGTGTATTAATTTGGATTTTTGGGATTATGATGTGGAGCAATTGGAATTGATAAGAAAACCTTTAAACGAGGAGCAGGTGAGAGAGGAGATTACAACAAGAATCAAATTTACAATTGACGTACTTACACTTTATCTCCAATAGATAAACTTGGATTTGATTTTGATAACTCACGATCCACTGATAAAGTGCTTTAATACTCGTCCTACTTCTATCTATCCTTGTCATGTGATTTTGCAGGTGAGAGAGATTCAAAATCCGCCCTCCATAAGCACACACACAAACACACACTCCAAGTTGCAAAAGCCAAGCTTGAGGCTTTAAATTCAAATTCAACAGGAAGAGAAAATAATATTGAATTTTTAATGGTTCATTAAATAAAGACATGGTGTAGGGAGTTGAGTTCAATGATAGTTAAATAAATTCATTTCATTTCTACTCTCTTTTTTTATCAGACCCATCAAAAATCATAGTCAAGGTCAATGTGAAAGCGAAATAAGGTTCCATTGAGGAAAGGGTTTGAGACTTTAGTTTTTGCGGAACTCTCAGGATCTCTGTGGTGATGGGAATGATTGGATTTGGGTTAAATTAAGAGACTGCCTCTCCATCTAGTGGGATTAGATTCAAGTGAGTTAATTAATGGACAACTTTTAATTTTGTTATTAAAAATTTCGTTATTTTTTGTTGAAAAAAGTCAGTAAAAACAAGCGATGTATTCGATGAATTAACATGTATTTGGGGTCAGTATTTAAACTTTTCAAAAATTAAATTAAATTTTACATTAATCATTAATTAAATGCTCTAATAGCAAATAATTCTTTTCAAGACACCCCTGACCTCGACCTTATGAACCAATTTCAAAAGAAGGTTCAAAAATTTTAAATTGAATCATCTTAAGTCATAAAAATGAATTAAATGGTCTTTTCGGAAAATATTTTCCAACTCGACAGCCGATACTGAAGGATGCGAGTAAAAACTTTTTTCTCGCAAATATTTCGAAAATTCACTTTTTTCAAAAAAGTGAATTTTCGAATTATTTGTGTTTTTCATGAAGAAAGGGATGAAGTTAGCAGAAATAACCCCAATTCGCTTTTATAATCACGCTTCAGGATATTGCGAATTTACACTTGTGGTCGTGTGTACATAAAGGCAATTTAATGGCCGAGAGGACAAGTTCAAACTCCTCATATTTCCGGGGTTGCAGGTTGTCGCAGCCAATTTTGGTGTCATCCAAATGAGTCACACCACAGCTTTCCACAAGTCTCAACTTGGGCACCTCTTGGCACTCACATGCAACAAAACTTTCAACATTGCCCATTTACACTAATGCAATTGACTGTCTTCAAAAATCATTTGCTGCTACTATTATTTTTTTACATTTTGAAAACTATACCAAAATGTGATGGAATGTTAACAGTTAGCAATTCTAAACAGTTTTTGGTGCCATTTATTCGAATATTCGTAACTTGACACTTTTAAGAAAATTCGGTAATTTTCTTGTAGTCAGAGTGTGCGACGATTCTAGGAATTGAATTTAAGCTTGACCCAGTCCGAAACTCAGTTTACCAGTTGAAGCTTGAAGTAAAACGATTTCTATGGTGAATATCACATTAATAAATTTTAATATAAAACTTTGATCAATTTTGAAACAATTCCAGCCCGTCAGCCCGATAGGAGTAGAAGCGAGTCTCTCCAACTTTAAAATCTGTTAAAAATAAATTAAATAATTAATGGATTAATCATTGAAATCAAGCTCCAATTAAATCCATTCACCCCTTTCACCTGTTTGTTCGATTGATAATGAAAATGTTGGTATTTTTGACGATGCCACCGTTTTTGAATGGAAATGTGGATTCTTTGGAAATCACTGTGAATCCTCGCTGAGGGAATGTAGAATAAAAAGAATCGAACAGTCAAATGAGTGATAGCCCAAATGGCGTAAACTTTGTCCAGTACAGTCATTCTTGGAACACCGAAGCTCGTGTAGATCTTGAAAATTTTTTTTTACAATTTTACAATTATGGAAAAAAAATTTGGAATCGATATCAAAATTTGTATTTAATTATCAAAGTAAAATGTATTTACCGTGAAACATATCCAATAAAGAATACATCCGCAATTCTGGAAAATATGTGAGGAAATGAAGAAGTCCACCTTCTCCGTAAAGTCTCGAAGAATCATCAAATCATTTTCTATCAAATTCCAATCCATCTCTAAAATTTTAAAATTCAGGAATTACAGTATTTGATATTTGAGTTTCACCACAATTTGTGGTCCACAAAATTTGCACAAAACAGTGTTTTGGGGGTGCATAATCTGTTTTTTAAAAAAAATCTTCCCCAAACCATTAACCTAAAAAAAATTTTTTCTTCGCCGGAAAAAACTGCATTTTATCTAGTGCTTGCCTATACCCACAATCTTAAATTTTGTAGCCTTCGCCAAAAATTATTTTTCTTCGCCAAACTAGGTTTGGGCGGGGAATAGAAAATGCATCTACACAGAACACAAGGAAGGCTAAAGAAAGCAATCAAGTCAAAATTAAACCCTATTATTTAAGTAGAAAATGAAAACAGTTTTTCAAAATTTGTGTAATTTGTCTTTTATTATCAGTCAAAGTAGAAAATGCAAACATTTTTTAAAATTAACCATTTTTTGGTATCATCAAAATCCAAATCAAAATTATATTCAATCGAGTTGAAAAGTCTGAAAATTGAGAGTTGATGAAAAATTAACCAACCTTTTTGAAAATTTTCTAGGTGAGTTGCAAAGATCCTAATTTTGTTTGATAACGAATGGGCAAATGCAAACATGAAGAGCGCAGCCACATTTATGGTGTAGATTCCAAGTTTATGCATAATCATTATGCAAATCATCACCACAAAATTGTTGAATCCAATTCTGGTTATCCTATTTTCTCTATGGTAGTAAAGCTCAAGGGTTGTCAAATTCTTCTCTTCCTCCTGAATCTCTGTTCAACAAAGTTCAAAATTTACCAGACTTCAGTCAACTTTAATAACTGACATCCCACTCAGGCCCACCCAGGTTGTTACCTTTGACTCGATATTTAATTTTACCAGAATATGTAGTTGTTTACATTTATCGGAACCCTCGTTGAAAGCAATACAATTAATTAATTTGTATTTTGTATTTTGTATAAACAACTACCCATGTAGACTTACGATTAGTCCACAACAAAAAACTAACTAATTTAATTGACACAGGAGTGTATCTATATATAATTTTAATTCTAATTTAGATTAATTTTTTAGTTCCAACAAACTTTCAATTAGAAATCTGGAGTTGTTGACCAAATTCTCGAGGATTGTAGAAGTCAAAACCAGCAAGAAAATTATTCTCATGTTCCTCTTCATCTTCAAGTCAACACCAGAGTAGTTGAGGCCAATTGCAAAGAGACGGCGCCAATCCGCAAAAAATTTGCATAATTTTTCACTATTCCAAAGCATACTGAGGAATCTTGAAAAATACAGATACAATTTGAAAAAAATGTTGAAATAATTTTAATTGAAATTGAACCATGAAAAATTTTAATTTACATCCACAAAAAATTGAGTTCAAAAGCTAATAGAAAGGCAGAATTAAGTTTTTCGGGCAATCCGACTACTTCGTATTCCTCGTTAAAATTCAGGGTATAAAGTGTCGATAAATTCCTAATAGATTTTATAACACGTAGAAATGTCATGAAAATCGTAATCCCAACAGCCCAACTGACTTTTCTGAAATTTTAAAAAATTGTTTTGTAACCCACTTGATTTATTTTGAAATTCTTTGAAGAGTTGACAATAAAATCAAAATTACTTGAAATAAGGTAACTCTTGTTGATTCCACTGGAAAATGTTTTGTAGGGGAAAGAGACCAAGAATTTTACCCAACATGAGGATTGGTTTTGTAGTCTCGAATAGGTCGTCAGTTGGGACGATGAGAAATTTCTTTACTTGATTGTCCATTACTTGGAATTTCATTTAGATTCACGAGTTTTTTTAAAAAACAATTTTCGGAAGATATTTTCTTTGCCTTTCGTGGAAACGGTTAAAAAAGGGAACTGAACAAGGACCTTACCAGAAGTTCGGATTGGGCTCAGTATATAAAGTTTTGATGGATTTAAAGGTTTTTTTTGTATTTTTCGATCCAATTAAGTTGGACAAAGAAATGTGGTTTGTAGTTGTCTGATCCTTTCAACAAGAGACTTTGTAAGGAGCAATCAGGAGGTACATGGGCAACTCATTTTGAAAATGGACAAAATTCCATCAAAACAAAATTTTATTAATTCCACAGAAAATGGCAATAAAAATGTAATTTTGTTCTTCACAAAAACTTTTATTTGCTGAATTTTGTTTGTTTGTTAAATTATTACTTAAAAGCCAAGAAGAAAAAGATGCCGACTAATCAAGTGCTTTTATCAAATTGTGCACCTGTCTCATTTTCCTGTTGACTATAATTGTTCATTGACTTTATGAATTTAATATTTTCCATCGTATAAACTAGACTCCGGCGCCGACCTTTTTTTAGTCGGCGGCGGCTGGACCCCCGAAACTTGCCGGTGGCGGCGGCTGGAACCGGCTGAAAATTTTTCCGCCAAGTTCAAAGCACTCTATCAGTTAAAATGACAAATTGGGCCCCGAAAATATACTATGGCGGCGATCATGCACTTATTTGTGACTTTTATGTCGTTGTAAATCATCAAAATATTTATTTAACGGCGTTGGTGGTCAGTGGGTACAAGGTCGCAGCCATCAAAAATTTTGAAAATCGGCCCAAAAGCCTCAAAAAGTCTCCACCAATTAGACAACGAGGTGTTTTGTGTCTGGACCCGGACAGTGTTGCTGGCTGTTTATGAAATTTACCGGAGTGACTGATACCTGCAATTCTGTAACCGGAAATAATTTTGTGACCATGTGCTTGACCTGTAAGAATCACTGAGCCAATTGACCTGTTGTGATTACCCCGATGGACACAAAAATCTCAAATGAATCAGAGAGACACAACATCATAAGGGAAATGAAGTGGTAATTTAAACTTAATCGAAATGTGTGACCCCATCGGGGTAATAACAATGATTCAAGGAGTTTTCCACACCGGAAAGTTCCACATAGGAGAATTCCAAACAAGAAAATTCCACACCGGAAAATTTCACCCCCGGTTTGGTTTTATTGACTGATTATGCCAATGGAGATTGGTTTGATTGAAACGAGCGGCTAGATAAGTCTGAAAGCAATTACTACTCGCACCGATACTGCCAGTGTGGAATTTTCTTGTGCAAAATTGGTTGGTACGGAATTTTCCGTCTGTGGAAAACTCCGGATACAATCACAATAGGTCCATTGGCAAAGTGGCCTTTAGAGGTCACAAAATTATTTCCGGTTACAGAATTGCAAGTATCAGTATCAGCCACTCCGGTAATTTTATAAACAGCCAGCAATACTGTCCGGGTCCAGACACAAAACACCTCGTTGTCTAATTGGTGCAGATTTTTTTGAGGCTTTTGGGCCGATTTTCAAAATTTTTGGTGCCTGCAACCTTGCACCCACTGACCACCAACGCCGTTAAATAAATATTTTGATGGTCTACAAGAATGTACATAGGTCACAAATGAGTGCAAGGTTGCTGTCATATTTTATTTTCGCAGCCAATTTTCTTATCTTAACCGACGCGACAGGTACCTTTTCATACTAAAAATGTCAAAAATTTTGACCGAAATATCACTCAATATTGTTGAAACTCATATCGAAACGTGTGCACACTTTCTGAGTTCCGATTTCAATCTTGGGTGGACCACACAACTTTTAGAAAGCGAAAAAACGACATGACAAATTAAGAAAATTGTGGCTTTTCACCAAAACTACATTAAATTTTGCAATCAGCCACGGCTCAGCGGTCACTTTTGTCGGCGGCGGCGGCGGCGGCGGCTGGGTCGTAAAATTTTGTGGCGGCGGCGGCGGCTAAAATTTTGGAAAAATCCCAGCCGGCGGCGGCTGACGTCAGCGGCGCCGGAGTCTAGTATAAACTAAGGACTAACGAGTTTGACAATTAATGTTCATTGGGGATTAAATTCTAGAGTACGTCTAAGGCTCACAGTCAAAATACGAAATGTGGTTCAGTGGATGTGTGGAAAAGTCATTACGAGGACACTATTTTATGGTTCTTTGAACCTTCGTCAATGACATTGAAAGGTATTTTTGGTACCTGATTTGAATTTGAATTTTTAAAATCACCATGAGAGATATGAAGGTTTGGGCGTGGGTGCATCATCTGTCGTTTAAAAAAATCTTCCTCAAACCATTAATTTTAAAAAAAAGTTCCTTCGCCGGAAAAACTTGCATCTTATCTAGTGTAAGGCTTCTTATCAGTTCGGTTCGTTTCAGTTCGTGAGCCGAACTGAGCTGAAACTTTCAGCTCGTGATCAGTTCAGCTCATTTTCAGCTCGCGAACTGAAATGAGCTGTTTTCATACATATGCGTGTATATTCAAACGGAAACCTTTGAAAATATGAGTTGGCGCGAGCAAGGGTCAATTTGAAATTTTTTCAAAGGTTCTCGTTTGAATACACACACATATGTATGAGCTGTTAAGCAAACAGTTCGCGAGCTGATCGTTCGACTCATTTTCAGCTCGAAAACTGAATGAGCTGAAAGAGCTGTTAGGCGAACTGATAAGAAGCCTTAATCTAGTGCTTGCCTATACCCACAATCTTAAATTTTTTGGCCTTCGCTGACAATTATGTTCTTTGCCAATCTACGTTTGGGAAAACAGAAAATTCAGCCACGGGTTTGGGCATCTTAGCAGAAGTTAAAATTAGTAACTTTTCTTATCAACCAGAATATGGTACTGCCACCATCGCCGTCATAAAAAATTTCATCTTTTACCAAATAAAGTATTTTGTCGCCTTTTTGGAAGAACAAAACCGGCTTACTACGGTCATTTCAGTTGCTGTGTTCGAATTCACTGAAACTTGGCAGAGAGCTTTTTTAGATTTTCCTGAACAATTTTTAAAGAAAGTATTTCTTTTTGTCCATAAAATATTTTTTTTTGTCCATAGAATACAAAAAAATTCAACATTTTTTTTGTCGATAGAATTATGAAAAATATTTTTTTTTGTCCATGGATTTAAAAATAGTTGTAATGTTTATGTTGATGCATAAAAGTCTTTATGTTGATAATTTTTGGGTTAAATATTACAATACATGAGTAGGAGCGGCTTTTGTTGGTAACCGGAGTTTTCCACACGGGGTTTCCCACACACGGAAAGTTAAACACCGGATGATTCCCCCCACCCAAGGTTTTGTCTTATTGACTGATTATGTCAATTGAGTGTTGTTTGGTTGAAGTGGCGAGCGAAGCGAGCGATTAGAGAACACCGGAAGCACTTACGATTTGCTCTGAGACTGCCCAGAGCCAGTGTGGAATCATCCGGTGTGGAACTTTCCGTGTTTAGAAAACTTCTGTGTGGAAAACTCCTAGAATCAGATGAACTCCGAAAACACTGTGCATCAGATGGTTAGATGGATGCATGAGATGGGTACAACTAATGGGTGCAACAAAAGCCACTCCTACTCACGTATTGTAATATTTAACCCAAAAATTATCAACATAATAACTTTTATGCATCAACATACACATTACAACTATTTCTAAATCCATGGACAAAAAAAAATTATTTATGGACAAAAAAAATACAGCCATTTTTAAATTGTCCACTTTTCTGGCGATTGACTCAGGTGACCAAAGGTCATCAAAGTTTCAGAGTTATTAGATGAAATTTCACAATTCACGACCGAAAAACAACTGAGTCAGCTGTGCTGACCCTTGGCAATAACCTGAATCAAAGTGTTGTTACACTTTCCATGCTAATATAAGAAGATATCAGGAAACAACTTTCCACCAACTCTCAAGATTTTCTGACTAAATGACCTGATGGACTGAGAACAACACTTCCAGACGTCAAAATGACACTTTTTACCAGGTCGCAACCAAGCCTAATTAGCAACCTTTCCAGAAAGCTCGAGGGGTGGACTTTCAAGTCATTGTCAAGTGCCTTGATCAATGTGGGTCGCTGAACATGGCCAATCATTGTCATCGTCAGTTCAACTGACTCAGTTGTCTTCTGTTCGTGGTTGTTGATAAAAATTATTGATTACAAATGTAAATTGTTAAATGAGATATTAGAATATTGAAGGACAACAATGACGATTCTTCATAAGTTCAATTAGTTTGATGGAACTGTTACTTGTTTCGCAATTAGATGTTAATTAAGTAAAAAAATATTGGAATATTTTTTTTAGGCCCCTAGAATTACTTATTCGGCCCCTAAATTTTATTTATTTTGGCCGTACTTTTTTTGCCCCTATTT